>JAVTVY010004435.1:0-39676 GCA_036873755.1 Hanleya hanleyi
GGGAATTACCCAAGCGATTGATCCTGGCCTGTGTGGAAAATACCAGTTTCAGCGGAGCCTACCCAGAGAACCCGTTTGACTTAAACATTTCGGCATAAATTTTGTGGCCCTGCATGTGGATGGACAACAGGTCCCAGTCACGGCCTTAACACCGAACTTTGGGCGCGCGAATTTCATTCGAGCCTATCAGAGCCTGTTTACAGCCACCGGTCAAATCAACCAAGACGAAGGGAATTTCATCAGTCGGGAGGCCTACGGGAACGGATACACGTTGTTCTGTTTCGATCTGACCCCCACCTTAGAGAATGACCATCAGCTGGCCCTGGCCAAGCAAGGCAATTTACGGTTGGAAATCCACTTTCAACGAGCCCTCCGGAGCACCGTCAATGTGATCTGCTACGCCGAGTTTGACAACATCATTCAAGTGGACAAGGCGCGCAACGTGCTGTGTGACTTCTCCACCTAACATGGATACAGAGCAGATAACCACTGTGCTGGAGAATGACCCAGAGACACGTATGATGTTTCAAGGGGTGTTCGCCCGAGATGTGTTCCCATTAGACCGTATGTATCCTGCTGCTTACGTTCTCAACACGGACCCGATGGATCGGCCCGGTCAACATTGGGTGGGCGTGTACTTGACAGAACAGCAGGGCGAATACTTTGACCCGTACGGCCCGCCACCCCTCCATCCCGATTTAACAGACTTCATGGATTAAGGTACAGAGACGTGGTGTTGGAACAGTCAAACGTTGCAAAGCCTGACCAGTAGCGTGTGCGGACAATATTGCTTGTTTTACCTGTACCATCGATGCCGGGGAAGACCCTTATCTACCATTGTACAGATGTTTGACGAGTACCTCAAGGCCGAGGACCGAGATGTACTCGTCTATGACTGGGCCGCCCATCATTTCAATGTACAAGTCCCGTTCTGGGCTTGAATTCTTTCAATGTACATACGCCCGCTGTTCTGGGCTTAAGTTTAAAAGCCCCCTGTTCTGGGCTTCAGTGTACAAGCCCCCTGTTCTGGGCTTCAGTTTACAAGCCCCTTGTTCTGGGCTTCAGTTTTCACGTGGTTGTTCTCACGTTGTTGTTGTTCACTGAATAAAAAAATGAGATCTCACAAAAAAAAACCCTGTCTTATGTGTTTTATTCATAATGCATAAATGCCCAATGTGGAGATTCAGTCAAACTGAAATCAGTGGTGTAGGATGGGGCCAAAACGTAACCCATCAATGTTAGAATGCAAGAGCACTATAGTAAAATAGAGAGCCAATGAAATCAGCCCACAGACCAAGTACGTGTTTTGGTCTAGGTTTGGAGCGGGCATTTCATTGAGGTGCGTGTATACGGTGAGTGAAGAGACTCGTCCAACACGTATAGATGAAGTTGATGACTATAAGTTCTATGTTGTCGATTTAACCTCTCCCTACATTGACGCGCGCGCGCGCGCTGCGCCCGGAGAACCCGCGTTCGCGCGCGCGCGCTCGCGCTGGGGGGCCGCGCCGGGAAACATCCCGGAGGTTGAACATACGGACGTGTAAGGAAACATTAGAAACTCTTCTATGTTTGGAGGTAGTTTTAGTGAAAAACCCGGAAGTGACGTCACAACCCACACGTGACCTGCGCAGCAGAATGGAAACGACACCCTAGTGTAACTCCCTCACCTAGGCTTCACATGGATACATCACTCGATCCCATCGACCCACTAGGGGCCCACCTACACCCCAACACGTTTATTTCTATACTACGGCCAGACTGCGCATGCGCAGAATGCCGCTAGTTCAACCCCACACCCAGCCCATCAGATGCCCCTTCACGAATGCTTCACTTGGATACCTCATACGACCCCATTGGACCATTCGTGGCTCCCCTAGCTCCAACACGTCTAGCGGGACCCATACAGGGTCCAGTTTTCGACACTAGGTGACCACATCCCGACACAAATGGCCAGTTTTCGACACCGGATGTGCCGCCATCTTGAACATACATGCCGCCATCTTGGATATGTCCCATAATGCACCGGGTCAAAATACTCGCTTCTGATTGGACGAGAGCTCCGTGACGGATTTGAAATACTCGCTTCTGATTGGACGAGAGCTCCGCATTGCATCTGCGCATGCGCAGAATGATATTCTTACCGCACACCCAACCCATCAGATGCCCCTTCACCTAGGCTTCACTTGGATACCTCACTCGACCCCATTGCACCATTAGGGACTCCCCTACATCCCAAAACGTCTATGCGCATGCGCAGAATGCCGATAGTTCAACCCCACTAGTCCAGTCAGATGCCCTTTCACCTAGGCTTCACTTTGATACCTCACTCGACCCCACTGGACCAGTCGTAACTAGCTCCAACACGGCTATTTCCATACCCTTGGGCCACCGCGCATGCGCAGAATGACGCCAGTTCAACCCCACTAGTCCAGTCAGATGCTCCTTCACGAATGCTTCACATGGATACCTCATATGACCCCACTGGACTATTAGTGGCTCCCCTAGCTCCCAACACGGCTATTTCCATACCCTTGGGCCACCGCGCATGCGCAGAATGACGCCATGTCAACGCACTAGTCCAGTCAGATGCCCCTTCACCTAAGCTTCACTTTGGTACCTCATATGACCCCACTGGACCATTATTGGCTTCGCTAGCTCCCAACACGGCTATTTCCAGACCCTTGGGCCACCGCGCATGCGCAGAATGACGCTAGTTCAAACCCACTAGTCCATTCAGATGCCCCCTTACCTAGGCTTCACTTTGATACCTCAGTCGACCCCACTGGACCAGTAGTAACTCCCCTAGCTCCAACACGGCTATTTCCATACCCTTGTGCCACCGCGCATGCGCAGAATGACGCTAGTTTCAACCCCACCCCCACCCCATCAAATGCCCCTTCACATAAGCTTCACTTTGATACCTCACTCGATCCCATTGGACCATTTGTAGCTCCCCTAGCTCCAACACGGATATGTCCATACCCTTAGGCCGCACGAGTTGTCTCCTTGCGTCAATGTGTGCAGATGGCGCTACGGTCGACGCCGTGATGTGGGAAGGGTGTACCCACACCATCCTGGAGCTGCCATTTTGTTTGTTGTTTTCTTGCGGAGATACACGGGACAATAAACACTCGACCCTAGGGTGGTACAGATGCTAGACTGATCCTATTAACATGGTACAATACCTATAGATTATGTTTATTACTAGGACGTCAGCGAAATACTAGTACCCATCCTCCGCATGGCATTTATTCTGTGAAAACACCCATGACATGACTGAAAAGAGCCTCACTCGCCCCAATCGGACCATGCAGCGTATTTGTAGTCTAGGGACTACTTTTCCTCCGCGGAAGCTTTCTTCCGCGACCGCATCACCACCAGACCGCATCACCGCGGAGGAATACAAAGGTCAAAGGTTGCCAGACCTATAGTGGTCAACACTTGGCACCCAGCCAATGCTGATGCAATCCAGAACATGTCAGTACATGCCTTGATCACGTGATCGCTTGCCGCCATCTTAAACCCACCACCCACCACCCACCACCACCACAGCCGCCATCTTAAACCCACCACCCACCACCCACCACCACAGCCGCCATCTTAAACCCACCACCCACCACCCACCACCACAGCCGCCATCTTAAACCCACCACCCACCACCCACCACCACAGCCGCCATCTTAAACCCACCACCCACCACCCACCACCACAGCCGCCATCTTAAGCCCACCACCCACCACCCACCACCACAGCCGCCATCTTAAACCCACCACCCACCACCACACATGACCCCATGTGACACAATACTCGCTTCTGATTGGCTGTCGCGTGACGTCACAGAGGTCATATGCAAATTTCTGAGGTCAAACGTCCTCAATTTACTCTTTGTATACTACTGCTGACACTCTGGGCCTTTACTGGGGTCTTTTTGAGCCTATTTGCATATACCCCTCCGAGTATGGAATACGAAATAGGTAGAAATTCAAAATGGCGGCCATGATAGTGTGGCGTTTCCGTATTTTTTCTTCAAATTTTCCGCATTTTCAAGCATATAAGTGCCCAAAACTATTTTATTTCACATCGTATAATTATTTCCTAATTTATTATGTAGATATTCATGAGAAAATAGCATAAATTAAAAATTTGGAAAATCTGACCGAAAATTCGACAAAAAATACCTTTTTAGAATATGACATCACTGTGATGTCACCAGAGCGGCCATATTGGATTTTGGTACATTTTCTGGTTGAGCTTGACCCCAAGATATATTTTGAGCAGTTTGAGCCCCCTACTCCAAAGATTAAAAATTATTTAGAGCAGGGGGCTGAAATGACCGTTGACCGACCAGATAGAAGTACAGGTGCCTTCGAAAACGGTTCTACACCTATATATATACATTTTCGAGAGAGAGAAACTCCCGTGATCTCTACTGGAGCCCTCGTGTGAGGACTGGTCCTGCCCAGGGAAGATGAGAGTGCTATAACTCTTGGTTCTATATAACTCTTACAACATCCTAACTTGTAATATATAGAACCATTTCTATTCCTTGGTGACCATTTCGAAGGGTTCACTAAAGAACCCTATTTTGCGCAATGAATCGATCAAGGAACTTTTTCTGACAGTCTGAGTGTAATTTGTAAAGCAAGTCCAGAACTCTCCACAGAACATTTTCAGGTACTGCCAATTGCGATGAAATCAGCCTGGCAATAACTTAACCACGATACGTATTGAAATGAATCCCCTGAAAAGATCATGATCCCCAACGCATTATAACCAAGGAAACTCTCTTTCATCTAGCAGTATAATTGTATTTTGTAGCATCAGAAAATGGCCCTACATATAGTAAATTATTGTATTTAGTAACCCGTTTATTTCAAGAAATTATGAAAACATTAATTGAGCGCAGATTCAATCTTAATTCTCTAAGAGAAGGCCTTTGCATCGAGACGTACTGCGTCGAAAGCAAATTTGTGAACTTCAAAGCTGTTCGGCAAAGAAATCGATAACTTTGATGTTCACAGACGTTGGTTGATAAGGCTAATAACGTCATTTGTCAGTCTCTTCTTACATCATGCAACAATGCAGTTTGTCAAATTACAGCAAATAAATAGAACCATAAGCAAATTAACTTTGATTTTTTTTTATACATGCGTTCAAACCAAGACAGAAAGTATAATCGTTCTCCAATTTATGTCTCAGAGTTACTTTATAACCTTTTCGAAAATTTACCGTATTTTCCGATAAAATCAATATTATTGTACTACATTCTCTATTCGACAGCGGTTTTATTCAGTGCATCTCATCATCCGAAGGCATGTCATGTCATATAGCCATGGAGTAACAAGTGCTCTCTGTGTATATTATGGTATATGCGAAATGATCACAGCTGATTGGTCCGCGGAGCACGACTCGGGGTTATCACGAGCCCTGAACGAAGACAACACCTCCAGCAATGATGGAAGGAAAATATCCTCTGAGGGTGGGGAGGGGACCTCGAAGTGTCCCTACCACAAAACAGAAAACACATTTTTTGCCTGTGAACTACCGCCGATTTTATTTCTTTCAAATTCCTACGAAGTAGGCTACCATCTGCAAATTGTCCGGTGGTGAGTCAGTCCATCCGAGACCTTTCGTCCGTAAAATAAGGAGAACCGTTGACATTAGAATATTGATTTTTTGCATGAAGGTGCATTAGGGGACTGTTACCAGCAAGTCCCGAGCTGACCTACTTTTGATGAATTTTTTTTATGAAAATCACTGGTGATTCTGACTTGGGCCGTGCCCATCTTAATATAGGCAGGATTTCAACTTGGGGTGGGAGGATTTCCAAGAGCTCAGTGCGCGTCGGAGTCCTAATGCCTACCCTACTTCGTCGGTTTTGTGACGTTAGTCACACTGCTCATGTATTTTAGGCCGTTTGTAATATTTATCTACCAGGAATGTGAGAAATAAAGTAAAATCAAGATATTAACAGACAGTGGCAGCGTGCTGCTCCAGCTGTCTCACCTCCAGCGATTGGTCATTCGACCTGCGCCATTTTAAATTAAGACGAGCATTCTCATTGGATCACTATTTATTAGGAGACATCTCAATCGATTTGCGTACACTTCGCCATCCATAAGATGGCTTGCGAATCGTGTGTCTCCATTATCGCGGAGCGATATCCGGTGTTTTACCGGATTCTGTTCGGCCTTCATCCGGCGGAGAACAGACTCGAGAAATCTGATAAATTATAGGTATTCATACCACTTCTGAAACAGATATTGCCTGGGCTTACAAAATATATAGGTATGAATAACTTTCGTATCATACAAGAGGTGTGGTGGATCTGTAATTTTGAACAAGTAGGACATCACATGATTCGAGAATGGCGAGTTACGTTGGGGTTATGTCGGTAGACTTTGCTGATTGGTTGACGAAATCACGTGGTATTGATTTCTGGAAATTCCCTCTTGCATTTGCCGAAAGTAGGGTCGAAATGGATACACACGATCCCAGGGTCAGTCTTACCGCGTATAGATGACCGAGATGGTTACAGGTTGTAGCAAACACCTCACTGCAGATGAAGCAATTCAATCAATTAATAAGTCCAAGTTTGCTAAATTGTTCTTGGGTAGTTTGTCCTTTTGTCCTTTTTCGGGATCACATATATGGCGCTATACATACTAGACTGTAGTACTCTCTGTTAAATCAAGATATTAACAGACAGTGATAGTGTACTGTTCCAGCTGTCTCCCCTTCAGTGATTGGTCATTCGACCCCGTCATTTTAAACTAAGACGAGCATTCTCATTGGATCACTATTTATAGGAGCCACCCCAATCTTCATACACAACCACGTGACTGTCTCAGTTGACCGATGACATAGCGCGGCCTCGTTTTCGATTTCAAAATCTGGCGTCTAACTGGAAAATGTTGTTGTTGCTGCATCACCCTATCATTGGCCCTTCGTAGAAGGGTCCAATACTATAGGCTACTATACATACTTGGAGGACAAACATTCGCGGAGGAACAAAATACGCAGGAAGTACATGCGCGTAGTTGATAACCCGCTTTGCAATCGGAGATGAAAGGACATAGCAGCGCGCCGCTGTTGTCAGGGCATTTCGGCACGCGACATTTTGGCACGAGACAATTTGGTACGAAACATTTCGGTAAGCGACAATTCGTCACGCGAAATTTCAATGTTGTGGGTACGACATATCAGCACGCGATATTTCGGAAAAGTATTCCACAGGCCAAAATATGATTAAAATAATAGATATTAACTTTTCTTTATTACATATACACATACCAAGCTGTAAGCTTTTGTAGTGATTGCCCAGATGTCAAATTCAGTAAAAATTGACAAAGCCAAAGCATTAGAAAAGGCAACTGCAAATTCATGTCAAAGCATTAGAAAAGGCAACTGCAAATTCATGTTACACGATATATAATTTGAACTTATTATACATGAGCAGTGTGACTAACGTCACAGGACCTACGAAGTAGGGTAGGCATTAGGACTCCGACGCGAACTGAACTCTTGGAAATCTCCATCCCCCAGTTGAAATCCTGCCTATATTAAGATGGGCACTGCCCAAGTCAGAATCACCAGTGATTTTCATCAAAAATCACCAGAAATTTTCATCAAAGGTAGGACAGCTCAGAACTTGCTGGTAACAGTCCCCTAATGCACCTTCATGCCAAAAATCAAGGTTCTAATGTCAACGGTTCTCCTTATTTTGCCGACGAAAGGATTCGGATGGACTGACTGACTCACTGACTCATTACCGACGATTTGCAAATGAGAGCCTACTTCGTAGGAAATTATGTAACGGACATGTTTACAGCCCAGATAGGTATGATTATAAGTTCGTTAACGTCAGTCAGCATGATCTTATACATGTGAGTATCTGTTAATCTGAATTTGCTAAAATATCCACAATATGTCTGTAAAATCTTCCATATATTTCTCTACATTATGTACATGTATCTCAAAAGAAGTGATATAATTGTATGCCCAATTATTAGTCTTTTTGAGCTAAATGCAGATGTGAGAAAAAAAGTTACCAAAATATCGTACCCTCCACTTTGTGTGGGAATGTCTCGTACCGAGATGTCGCTTACCAAAATGTCGCGTACCGCGAATCCGGTAGCCCTAGAAGATTACATAACAAAGTTATACCTCCTTGACAGTTTTGTACATAAAAATATCACCCGGTGCTTCGGTTTCCGGGTGGTTAATGATACACGGCACGTATATCTTACCTGGTCAGCTAATTATCCATGGCAATTATGTAGGTATATCTAGAATTATTAACTACCGCGCGACACGATTACTCTACCAGTTGATGAAGAGCTACACGATAAGCCAAATTAAGCGGTAAAACCTTCGTGGTGGCATGGCTTCGATCCCTTTAGATTGCAACCGACCTATAGCCGGTAAACGGCCTGGAACTCGACACCGACCAACGTTTAGTCTGTAACTTACCTGTGTGTTGAAATGAGGTGATTATCTGAGAATTACAGAATTACCGAGTGTTCAATATGTTCAAGACTTAAGGTTAACACGTATATGGGTTAGTGCAGGTATAACTTGATGTAAAAGTGGGTGAGCTTCAACCTTCTGCAAAACGCAGGTTCGCCATTACTTATAATACTGATCAGCGATACGGATTTTATATTTCTGGAACATCATGAGGTCTTGATGGCATCATTGAAAACTGTTGACCGCTTCTCTCTTGCAGGAAACTAGCCTATGTTTATGTATACTATGATTGTCTTTTTGAATTTGGTGCTAATACTGTTATATGGAATATGGAATAGGTCTTTGGATTATGGACGCGGATATTCTTTAATGGACGACGGCTAAATTATGAATGACGGACTAGACGCTTGTAATTGAAGCGTTACTGTAGTTGTTGGCTAATATGGCGTAGTGCGTGTTAGTTATTTGAGGGTATCAGATTCCATGCTGCTTCAAAGATTTCTTCTTTGAAGTGGCAGGAACTCAACTTAGCTGGGTGGTGCTTAATTGGTTCGTCGCGATATAGCTTAAATATTGGTGAAAGCGACGTTAAATTCTATTCACTCACCCTTTTTATCGCGGGGTATGTGCAAATAGACAATTTCCATACAAAGCTACGGCCATTCGTTTGAATCTTTGCCATACTTCAGCCATGCAATACAATTTTATGCTTGCGGGAATTTTGAGGCAGTTGACTGCTACGAGTGCCCTTTCCCTTTAAATCTACTTGTAGTTTTTTACGTCCACAGAAGCATTTAAATTTCCTACTTAATCGCGTTCAACATAAGGACTCGGAACCATCATTCATCGTCAGCGGTAGGCGTCATTTAGCGCGACACGAACATGTGCAATGAAATACATAAGCATTCTTCATCGCATGTACGTGTAATCGTGCCTGTGCTAACATCAGTTAGTCTACACCTGTGCTAATGATAGATGCTGTACGATACAAGGTCGGAATCTCGGTCTAATGGGCTCTTGGAAAATAACTTAGCCGACCGGAAATTCATTTAGAAATATTGATCGTTTCTCACAACTACACTGTAGCATTGGATACTACGACACAGCACCAAACGATACAGTGTATGATCGGCTTCGTGGCACGTCCAGGGATTTCCTATTTGCTTGGCTATATATCTATCGATTTACTCACCAGATATCGTGTATCTCGCTGCAATGTTATATTAGTTGCCTTCGGGGAAAATGATTGCACGCTTAAATGAAATAATTTGATCCCGTTATTCGCTGTGCACTGTAGTTAATGTAAACAGCGTGTTTTCTTGTCACCACTTACCCTCGAACCAGAGATTTTTTATGAACGAAAGACTGTCTGGTCGGCCTGATTCGGGGGCACCTATATCGTCTACGGAGGTCGCCATCAGACTTAGACATCGACCGTCTACATTTTGAAGACGCGTTCACCGTACCAATACTTACACACGCTTTACTATTGACGACGAAATTTTATTATAATAATATGGCGTGCATCAGCTAAGTTTGGTGTATCCCCATACGGTATTCCAGTGAGTGTTTGGATAATTCGAACAGGATTACCGCCTGTGCGGCAAACCACCCAAAGTAATGTTCAGTTCATGGTGTGCTCAGCTAAGCTAATGTTGGCATCATCTACCAAGTTATTAGTCACATACACATTTTATCTGATTCAAAATTTTAACTTGCGATCAAAAAATTGGTTTGCAGTATTAATAATCTATTCTCAACGAAGACAGGGATATCATGTCTTCAAAGTCGAGGTCAACCATACTCCGGCCAAGGTCAAACTGAAACTGTAAGTGATGCATATTAACGGACCGTTTTACACAGACAATATAACAGCAAGTGTTCCTTAATGATGATGCTACTGACAGGAGAGCATGGGTTAATGGAAAGCACAGGGAGATACAGTAATATCGATGTTATAGATAGAACTTGCCCATTATGTGATACTGGAGATGTTGAAAATTTGGATCACTTTCTGTTTAAATGTCCCTTACTACACAGTACTCGTATGGATCTTGTGCAAGACGTGTTAAAACATGAAGACGCTATTGGTTTTGATAATCTTGTTATCACTGATAAATTATCCATTATATTTGCTGTAAATAAACCTGCCTTTGTTTGTGATGGGGATAACCCTGCGATCCTGTCTTATTTAACAACGATAACAGGGATTGTATCGACATGTACCAGTTCAGGTCTGAGCTACTTGAACAGGAAACGTAGCTACATGTGTAATAGTCGAGTTCCTGGCTGACCCGGCCACCCAAATTGTGATACATAATACGACAGTTCTGTAAAGTTATTGTAAATGTTTTCCTAATGAGTATCTAATGGCCACGTTGCATTAGTACAAACTTGTGTCATTTCAAATTTTGTGAATATTTCTCCCATTTGTTAGCTTTCTGTATTTATCTATGCTGATCAATCGCTTTCTACTATATGTACTCACCCGTTTGATGGTGGCAATAAAGTGATACATACGTACATACATACAGACACGAGTGTATAAATTGACACGCCAAGGTTCGCAAACGAACAATCGGATCATGAGATCAAACTCTGTTTGTATCAACAGTGACCAGTGATGAAAGAACCTTTGAAATGGGAAATGTATGCGCCTATAATATTGGACCCTCCTACGGAGGGTCAATAACTTGCCGATGACGCAACAACAACATTTTCCCAGTTAGACGGCAGATTTGAGATCGAAAACGAGGCCGGGCTACACGATGGATCAACTGACACAGTCACGTGGTTGTGTATGAAGATTGGGATGGCTCCTATAATAATGTTCCAATGAGAATGCTCGTCTTAATTTTAAATGGCGTGGGTCGAATGACCAATCGCTGAAGGGGCGACAGCTGGAACAGCAAGCTGACACTGATAATATCTTGATTTAACAGAGAGTCTTTGTGGAACTCATGCATATCCACAGTTACCTCCCTTCTTGACTTCGTAGGGGACAACTTCTACATACGCCAGCCAATTGTGCTGCGAAATGTCTTCCGGTTTCAAAAAGAAACAAAGAACAATTAAACACTCGTGCGCATTTAAAATACCACGTGTGATTAGGTCGAATGATTGTGTTTAATTTGTAGCTCGCACGTGGAGCACCTTGATATCCACTCGAGGCGGGACTGTCGGTCATACCTATTTCGACCACAACCTGTAGCGAATAGATTATTTGGGGGCTTAAAAAAATGGTGTGGTGCCTTGATAAACGTTCAAACGCTGAGAATACTGACAGAGATGACATCCCCATTCTCCTTCTCCTGCTTCTCCTCTTCCTGGTTCTTCTCGTCCCGCTTCTTCTCCTCCTTCTTCTCATTCTCCTCCTGCCTCTTTCCTCCTGCTTCTCATTCTCCTCCTGCCTCTTTCCTCCTGCTTCTCATTCTCCTCCTGCCTCTTTCCTACTGCTTCTGCTTCTCCTCCTGCCTCTTTCCTCCTGTTTCTCATTCTCCGCCTGCCTCTTTCCTCCTGCTTCTCATTCTCCCGCTTCTTCATCTCCTCCTGCTTATCTTTCTCCTTCTACTTCTTCTTCTCATCCTGCTTCTTCTCCTCCTCCTGCTTCTTCTTCTCTTGCTTCTCCTTCTACTTCTGTCTCTTCTACTCCCCCCGCTTCTTCTCCTCCTGCTTCTCCTCCTGCTTCTCCTTCTGCTCCTGCTTCTTCTTCTCCTCCTGCTTCTCCTCCTCCTCCTGCTTCTTCTTCTCCTCCTGCTTCTCCTTCTCCTCCTGCTTCTCCTTCTGCTCCTGTTTCTTCTTCTCCTCCTGCTTCTCCTTCTCCTCCTGCTTCTTCTCCTCCTCCTTCTCCTCCTCCTCCTGCTTCTTCTTCTCCTCCTGCTTCTCCTTCTCCTCCTGCTTCTCCTTCTGCTCCTGTTTCTTCTTCTCCTCCTGCTTCTCCTTCTCCTGCTTCTTCTCCTCCTGCTTCTTCTCCTGCTTCTCCTTCTGCTTCTTCTTCTCCTCCTGCCTCTCCTCCTCCTCCTGCTTCTTCTTCTGCCCCTGCTTCTCCTCCTCCTCCTTTTTCTTCTTCTCCTGTTTCTTCTTCTCTTCCTGCTTCTTCTTCTTCTTTTCCTCCTGCCTCTTCTATTCCCCCTGCTTCTTCTCCTCCTGCTTCTCTTCCTCCTCCTGCTTCTTCTCCTCCTGCTTCTTCTTCTCTTCTTGCTTCTCCGTCTCCTTCTGCTTCTTCTCCTCCTGCTTCTCCTCCTGCCTCTTCTGTTTCCCCTGCTTCTTCTCCTCCTGCCTCTTCTTCTCCTCCTCTGCTTCTCCTCCTTCTTCTCCTCCTGCTTCTTCTCACCCTGCTTCTTCTTCTCCTTCTGCTTCTTCTCCTCCTGCTTCTCCTTCTCCTCCTGCTTCTTCTTGTCCTCCTGCTTCTTCTTCTCTTGCTTCTCCTTCTACTTCTGTCTCTTCTACTCCCCCCGCTTCTTCTCCTCCTGCTTCTCCTCCTGCTTCTCCTTCTGCTCCTGCTTCTTCTTCCTCCTGCTTCTCCTCCTCCTCCTGCTTCTTCTTCTCCTCCTGCTTCTCCTTCTCCTCCTGCTTCTCCTTCTGCTCCTGTTTCTTCTTCTCCTCCTGCTTCTCCTTCTCCTCCTGCTACTTCTCCTCCTGCTTCTCCTCCTCCTCCTGCTTCTTCTTCTCCTCCTGCTTCTCCTTCTCCTCCTGCTTCTCCTTCTGCTCCTGTTTCTTCTTCTCCTCCTGCTTCTCCTTCTCCTGCTTCTTCTCCTCCTGCTTCTTCTCCTGCTTCTCCTTCTGCTTCTTCTTCTCCTCCTGCCTCTCCTCCTCCTCCTGCTTCTTCTTCTGCCCCTGCTTCTCCTCCTCCTCCTTTTTCTTCTTCTCCTGTTTCTTCTTCTCTTCCTGCTTCTTCTTCTTCTTTTCCTCCTGCCTCTTCTATTCCCCCTGCTTCTTCTCCTCCTGCTTCTCTTCCTCCTCCTGCTTCTTCTCCTCCTGCTTCTTCTTCTCTTCTTGCTTCTCCGTCTCCTTCTGCTTCTTCTCCTCCTGCTTCTCCTCCTGCCTCTTCTGTTCCCTCCTTCTTCTTCTCCTGCCTCTTCTTCTTCTCCTCTTGCTTCTCCTCCTTCTTCTCCTCCTGCTTCTTCTCACCCTGCTTCTTCTCTCCTTCTCTTCTTCTTCTCCTGCTTCTCCTTCTCCTCCTGCTTCTCCTCCTCTGCTTCTTCTTCTCTTGCTTCTCCTTCTACTTCTGTCTCTTCTACTCCCCTCCTTCTTCTCCTCCTGCTTCTCTCCTCCTTCTCTCCTTCTCCTCCTGCTTCTTCTCCTCCTGCTTCTCCTCCTCCTCCTGCTTCTTCTTCTCCTCCTGCTTCTCCTTCTCCTCCTGCTTCTCCTTCTGCTCCTGTTTCTTCTTCTCCTCCTGCTTCTCCTTCTCCTGCTTCTTCTCCTCCTGCTTCTTCTCCTGCTTCTCCTTCTGCTTCTTCTTCTCCTCCTGCCTCTCCTCCTCCTCCTGCTTCTTCTTCTGCCCCTGCTTCTCCTCCTCCTCCTTTTTCTTCTTCTCCTGTTTCTTCTTCTCTTCCTGCTTCTTCTTCTTCTTTTCCTCCTGCCTCTTCTATTCCCCCTGCTTCTTCTCCTCCTGCTTCTCTTCCTCCTCCTGCTTCTTCTCCTCCTGCTTCTTCTTCTCTTCTTGCTTCTCCGTCTCCTTCTGCTTCTTCTCCTCCTGCTTCTCCTCCTGCCTCTTCTGTTTCCCCTGCTTCTTCTCCTCCTGCCTCTTCTTCTCCTCCTCTGCTTCTCCTCCTTCTTCTCCTCCTGCTTCTTCTCACCCTGCTTCTTCTTCTCCTTCTGCTTCTTCTCCTCCTGCTTCTCCTTCTCCTCCTGCTTCTTCTTGTCCTCCTGCTTCTTCTTCTCCTCCTGCTTCTTCTGCTCCTCCTTGTTATCCTTCTCCTCCTGCTTCTCCCCCTCCTCCTGCTTCTCCTTCTCCTACTGCTTCTTCTTCTCTTCCTGCTTCTCCTTCTCCTTCTCCTTCTGCTTCTTCTTCTCCTGCCTCTTCTATTCCCCCTGCTTCTTATCCTCCTGCTTCTCCTCCTGCTTCTTCTTCTCCTCCTGCTGCTTCTTCTCCTCTTGCTTCTCCACCTGCTTCTCCTTCTCCTCCTGCTACTCCTTCTCCTCCTGTTCCTTCTCTTACTTCTCCTTCTCCTCCTGCTTCTTCTTCTCCTCCTACTTCTTCTTTTTCTTCTGCTTCTTCTCAGATACAGGGACACTGGTAATAATACAATCTGGAACCAAGTCGAAATTTCTTGGGATTGTCCGTCGGCCGGAAGAGTCGATCCTGAAAATGGCAACGATCAATGCCCAAGTGTAGGTTTGATTTGTGAAGATGACTTGGGGGTCCAAAGTTTATCCATAGAGGGTTTTTTCTGCTTTTCTTTTTTTCTAGACCCTTATAAAACCAAAGCGCTTCCGAGTACAACCGGGGATGTTATATAATGGAGTGGAGTTTTATCAGACTTAATAGTCGCCCATTTAAACAGACCTTTATGGAACACTTATGAGCTGACAACCTATATTAGGTAGTAATCATGTAGCAATGTTTCTCAGTTCGTGTTAACGTCACGAGTCTCCGGTTCTGATGTTCGCTGATGATGGTCCAGAAATGTAGCACGGTAATTCCCCTAATAATTCAATCACAGGAAGTTCACTTTTCAACTCTGTTATTCAAACACAGAGGAAAAATAACATTCCCATTCTTCATTCAAATTGAAGAAAAGTCACATAATGACAAAATGTGACACTTTGTAGCTGGTGCCATGAAGAATATTGCCAGATATGGGCCATTTTTGTTGCACTTCCGGTGATCGAATTATTAGGGGAATTACCGTAGATGAACTAATCTGAAGGTACGGTAGCCCATAGGGGGCATCGTTTTTGTTTTTTTTGTATATTTTTACCCTTCGATCAAATTTTGGCGGAAGGTTACTGTCGTCGTCATGTACGTCCGTCCGTCTGTCCGTCACATCTTTCTTGTTACCAAGATATCTTTTTTAGAAGGACTTACCCTAGGCACACTAACCTTGCAGTGCACATCCATATGCTTGTGACCCAGAACCCTAATGAATCTGGACCCGATTGATGGAAACTTTGGCGGCCGTCTTTAATTTATGCGAAACCGTATTGTCGTCGTCATATACGTCCGTCCGGCCGTCCGTCACAGCTTTCTCGTTACCAAGATATCTTTAGAACGACTTACCCTAGGCACACCAAACTTGCCGTGCATATCCATATGCGCGTGACCCAGAACTCTGCTGGGTGGAAACTTTGGCGGCCATCTTTAATTTATGCGAAACCATCATTCTTGTGTATTTCGGAAACCATTTCGCTGTTCAGTGTGAAACCTGGTATAGATCACAGATACATCAAGACCAAACCGGTTTCCCTGATTGGGTGGAAACCTTGGCGGTCATCTTTAATTTATACCAAATCTTTAATGATATATATCTCTGATACCATTTAAGTGAAACTTGGTATGCAGCATCGATGTATCAAGAGACTTGCAATGAATAAGCACATAAGTTCCTCTGAGTGGCGGGAAGGATGGGCGGCCATCTTTAATTTATGCAAAATCATTAATGATATCTATCTCTGATACCGTTCAACTGCTAGATGTAAAATTTGGTATACATCATCGATGCATCAAGACACTTACGATGAATGACAGAACTAGTTTCTCTGATTGGGTGAAAATCTTGACGGCCATCTTTAATTTATGCCAAATCTTTAATGATGTATATCTGATCCCATTTTAGTGCTTCATATAAAAATATAAGTCATACATCAAGAAACTTACAGTTTCTCTGATTAGGTGGAATTGCCATCTTTAATTTATGCAAAATCTATATATCTGGTACTGTTCAAGTGTTTGATGCAAGACTTTGTATACATCATCAATACATCGAGAGATTAAAAGGAATGACAGAACCGTTTTCTTTTATTAGATGTAAAATCATTATGATCTATATATCCGTTGATACTGTTCAAGTGTTCAGTATGATGCTTGGTATACATCATCGATACATCAAGAGACAAGAATGACTGCCGGGGACCATTTCTAATTGCAAAATTGTTGATAATCTGTATATTTGTCACTTGACTGCTTGGTGTTCCTGACGTCTTCAAAGTAGTACGGTTCAAATTGAATACATTATGAATGGCTGGCGCCCAGCGCCGACGGGTTTTCAGATGCGCAGCTTCATATCTTAGTTTCCTGAATTTTTTCCCCACGAAATCAGTTTATTTTGCTGTTAATTTTCTCGTTTTTGCCTTTCACTCTTCATGTTCTTGCTTTTTCCGATTTTTTCTGGAAAACTGGGTTGAATCGACTTTTGCACTAAATCGCGATTTGTTCGTTTTTTTGTTTTTTTGTTTTTTTTTAATTGCAAAAAGTTACCAGAAAATGTTGAAAAATAGAGGAAATTGAAGAAAGAAAAAATTAAAATAAAATCGCAAGAAAATATAGATTGAACGCAAAAGAAAGGAAAAAATTAATAGAAAATTCAGTTGATTTCGTGGGAAGTGCAAAAAACAACAAAAAACTGACGAAAAAAAATGTTCCTTATGGGCCACCGTAAAAAAGGTTAATATGCTTCTTCATTGCAGATATGGACGTTCGGCATTTAAAGAAAATTGATCAGTACATGTCCCTTTTTTAACCCAGTCTTGAAGTAAATTGCTCGTTGCTTTTGTTTTAGGTTTGCAATGCTGAAGGTATTGATTTCGAAAAGTATAGCATCCCGTTGTAAGTGGTACAGACATCAGTTATAATAAGAGTCAAAGCGAAGTTGACCTAGCTGACAGCATCAATTTGTGTTAAAAAAAATGCATGTGGTCCGATTAAGCCAACCATCTAGTCCGGTATATCAGAATGACCGAACTGTTTTTGATAACAAGGTACCAAACTGTCACTTTGAAAGAGGACTAGATACAATATATAATAACACGATACCGATTTTTACTGAACACATTAGCGCAAAACTGAAACTGATTCAAGTTTCTTGATAATTAACTGTTTTACTACCTTTTCGAGCTCAAACTGATTTCACCGCAAAAATCATTGTATATTGAACTTCAGGCCTTATTTAACTATTTTATTTTTTATTATTATTATTATTATTTTATTTTATTTTTTTTTAATCTTGTGTGAACTAGTTAAGATTAATGATAGTCATGCAGGATCTTTGAAATTTTCGAAAAATTTTGCCAGGTCTAAATTTCCAAGAACGCCCCGTATCATTATAATTAAAAATTTTACGACACAATGATACCATGAGACAGGAAATGACAAAAAAAAAGAACGATAAATAAAATGATTCAAGTAAGTTTTGGAGAACCTTGGGATAAAATTATCTATTTCGCCTGAAGCGGCCGTACATGCATTTTCGACAAATGACCGCTGAAATCTCGCCATTTTGCCTTCGTCTTCATAACGAAATAAATATAATTCAATAGAAAATAAACTATAGCAGATACCAAATTCAAATTTTCCACAAATACACAGTTAGATACGTACTTTTCAGCCCATCTGTTTGACATAGAGATCGAATTTAGCGCTTCGACATCACACAGTTCGGAATGTGTGTGCTTCTTTTCCAAACAAGGTGAGCCATCACATGTCAATAATATTCATACGCCCTAAGTAGGCATGCCGAAAGTATCGCCCATAAAACGTATAAACATCAAAGAAGCATCATAATTCGGTGAAATATAGTGATATTTAGCATACAGAATATTTCATTGGACAGTTTCATTACAGAAAAGCATTTTTGTCAACCTCTGTGGAAATCTCCTTTTTTCGAGCAGCCGTACTCTAATACCCAGTCGAATGCTTCTCGAGAAATCGCGCGAGATTTGATAATTTGGTAAACAGATATTCGTCTAATTACATCAAATTTAGACAACAAAGTTGGTAGTGTAGTGAATTTTGGTGAGTATAGCACTGCCAGTTGAATAGTTCTGCATTCCGATCGCATGTTCTTAAAGCGCTTGTCGATGAAAATGGGTGAGCATAAACGCTAAATGACATTAACCCTCCGGACCATGTGCCAACAACAACAACATGACTGTCTCATTCAGATTGACTTTGATTGACTGGTGTTCAATTTTGTCCAAAGAGCTAATGCATCAAGGCCGGAAAAGGTCCACTTGAACAGGAAGAAATGTGAAACGCCATTTTCTGAACAATTCAGTTTGTTTGACCACGTGTAGCATTCTATATTCCAACAACTTCAAATAGATCATTCTTGTTTATTCGTGACTTAAACAGTTACTACATTTCCTTAATTTCCAAATTTGACTTCGAGAATTCCACTACATTTTTGGTCAATTTTGGTCCACAAAGTCATTTTCTTGAGTTAGTTCAAAGAAATAGTCATATTTTCTTGTGTTTAATGGTGTTTCCTATCTTTCTGAGATGAAATAATGCGTGCTTCATAATTTACTGCCATTTTGAAAATTTCAACCTAACGAAAACATGTCAAAATCTCTCAGATTCCCCCCTTAACACAAGTTTGTGTTAATTTTAACGCAATGTTGTTATAATATAACACAAGTTTGTGTTGAAAAAGAACCAAGCAGATCCCAATTACATGGCTACAATTTCTCGTCTTAGTGCACAATTACATTCATGCCATTCAGAGAGTTAACTAAAATTATAGGCGTTATATATTCACCTTTCAATTCGGTGCTTTTGGGGGCTTTATCACAATGGGCTCGGTTCAACAGCTTCCCTGAAGAATTGGTGTTATGTTACATAATTCCAAATAAACAATACATATTCTCGTGACCCGCATTTGGCTACGCCCTTGTGATGGAAATCAGACATCGTCGAATGCTAATTGCATAAATAATCATGAGTTGAAAGGCATATGGAAAGCAATGCATATGGATCATATTCGATGTTTTCGTTGGCAGTTATCTTGATTTCCCATGGCGCCTTCAACTTTCTTACGTCCGTGCTCATTATTATTTCTTATTAATGGCCCATCTTCGTAATCTCTAGATAAATCAAAGTGGAATTGTCGGTGAGTCACGCCGTACTTACTAATGACCCGCAGTATTCTTATATACACCCGATTGAAACTCATCCGCAATACGCACGACTATGTGTTAGCTGTGTGAATTAAACGTGGGTATTGTCGGTAAGTGTTAGCGTGAATATCTGATAAATCCTCAGATGGCTAATGCCAAGGAAAAGCGCGGATCCTCAAATTTTATGTCAAGAGAAATCTCCATACCTCTTAAAAATGAAAGTATGCCCTTTTTCTACTACCGGTATTGCGAATTCAAACTATGCATCGATTGAATCCAATTTTACCCTGCCCCTTATATCGGTATATTTCGCTACACTCTCAGAAATATTCAGAGAATACTCTTGAAATGATCAGGTGGTATATCCACAAACTAATTTCAGGGATTTTGTCTGAAATTCAGGGCTGGTTACCTGAAATTGAGGAAAAAAATCTCTGAATGAGAGGATCTCCCTTGAAATTCAGGCAAATTTGTCGTCCTGATTAGTAAGATCAAGACCCTATTCAGGTACGTAAAATCCCCTAAAATTCAGGAAATTTAGTTTTAATTCATTTAATGATATACCTGAATGTCAGGAAATTACACCTGGATTTCGGGTAAAATCCCTAAAATTGAGTTGTGGATGTGCAACCTGATCTATTCAGGATTGTTCCCTGAATATTTCTGAGAGTGTTGTAGGATATTGGGTTCCCGGATTAGACATCACATCCGGGGACCTCAGGTGATGGACAAAGCATAGTGCCACTTCAACGGAAGAGTGAAATCGTCATCTTGTGAGTGCGATTGGTTCATTCAGAACACTAATTATCAATCGAGACCATACGATGCGATTTAGTTACATAAACAATGAGAAAGGGGGCATTTCTTTGATTTTAATTTCAATTGATTTATCAAATCGAAGCCATGGCGGATAACTTGAACACTACAACGAATACCAGCCACTTTAATCTGAAATATTCCGTAGCGCATTCGTGAACTTATGACCTCTCCGAACATGCCCATATTTGGATGCATTAAGCATCAGGCAATGTATCGTATATTTCGTCTCCTTCTGGTTGCTTTGAAGTCAGATTTTCATATCATAATCTTTTGACTCAGAAGACCCCACCATGTTGTTTCCTCTCGGACTTCAAAGAGTTTGTTCTCCAGTTTTTTCTCCATATGAACTGGGCCTTCATCTAAATATACCTAGATCCCCCGAATGTTGCGTATTGCCCCAAAACGCCGATCGTTCATTGACTGATATTTTAAACGGACAGTTCCAGTAATAACTGCACAGCCCTAACCGGCCTGCAGGGCCTGGTAGGGAGTAAAAAATAACCTACATTATGAAGGATGCTATTTAATAGCCGTTGACTGAATATCTTTCCTAAAATGGGTCATTTTATATATAGTAGATTCATTTAACCACAAAAAAAAATCTGACACGGCAGGACCCCAGGACACAACAGGATAACACGTCAAATTCGAAAGGTTATACTTACTGCATGCGTTACCTTAATTGGCCCTAGAATGGAATTTGAGCTGTGAACATCAACTGTTGTCCCTGGTGACGGAAGCCATGGAGCTTTCAAAATGATTGCTCCGTCATTGGAAGATATTTATCCCCTGTCAGTCGTGTATCTAAATTATAGACAATTACGTGATATAGATAGGACACAATTTACGCCAACTCGAATTTATTTCTCAACCGAATAACTGGTTTATGTTTGCTTTTCCACATTTACGTTAACTGATATTGACGGTGGCCAATGAAGATTGCACTCATCCTGAAACCACTATATATTTGAAACAAGATCTATCCGACAATGGTCACTCTGATGATGTCATCGTGACGTCATATGAAGAATGCAATATTTTCTACAGTAAAGTTGAAAATAATAATCTGACATGAAATAAAATACTTTTGGGCACTTTAACGCAGAAAAGGGACAATGGCCGCCCTTTCAAATTTATCCATGGTGCTCTGATCAAGAATTTCTCCTCTGTTTTTTGCTTCTTCACATACCCAGGTCGAACTCTACACGCAGTCGCCTTGGCCGAATATCGCACAGTTTCACTTCAGAACACGGTTTGGTAATGTTATAGCTCTATAAATATTCCGTGGTCCATATTAGGAGAAGTGCCCATGTGTTATCTCTTCAAAATTCAAAATTCGATTTGCTATTCAAGGATATGAACATTTCCCACTTGAAAAGGAACACAAACACCGCTTGCCATATTTGGAAATCACAGGTAAAAAATTATACCACCAGAAAATGGGAGCCACAACTTTCTAAAATGTCATCGATTGCCACCCATTATTTTTGGAACGTAATTACGTTATAGTGGTCTTCACTCATTCATCCGACGTAGCATGACGTCATGTAAAATGATACAGTAACTAAAACTTGAATGAAGGAGACCCCTATAAAGTCAGTACGTACCTCGAGTAAAGAGAGACAAGCGAGGTAACTTTTCAATACGAATTTATGACAGGATAACTTTAATATTGTTATTAGAACAATTCAGCACAATCTATTCGCTCCAAAATCATATAACAGTTGTATCACATAAAGCAAGATGTTTGTAAGCAACGTTTTAGAAAAAATAAAGGCTTTGCAATTCACCTTTAACTTGGAATGTTTTGATTTTATTTTACTGTTCTCTTTCTTGTGTGTATTTGTAGACTTGTTTATACTTGGCAGTAATAATGCATTTCACTCACGAGATACCGTGTTCATTTAATCAGCAAATACTTTGATATGGCAATGGAGTTCCAATCATGTTGTCCCGGAAGCGATGGGTCTTTATTTGCATATAGCGCCGTTTGATTTGTCAGTCATTGTCGCCGTTAGCGCTGAACTCAACAGTTCCAACAGCTTGGCCAGGGTCGATTGATAATGGCTTATCTAACCTGGAAGGTTTTAGTTGCGTGTGCATGTCATGTTATCAAATCGCCCTTTATCGAGAATCTATAGACGAAAATAATAACTCGATTCACATGCAATTCCTGTTGTTCAAAGTTGTAGAAGCAGTACGAAAGTCGTCACCGTGTTTCGTAGCCTCGGAACTACTGAAGAGATGCAATAATACCGTCGAGTGCCGGTGCGCATGCGTGATTAAGGCATCATTCATCGAGAGACCCTATATCTCGACTATTAATTTTGATAATAACAAATAAAACACCGACTGTTTTTGTTCATTGCAGAAATTAAAAAGTCCTTCCAGCTATTCGACAAAGATGGAAACGGGAAAATTACCAAAGACGAACTGGGAGTAGTGATGCGGTCATTAGGCCAAAATCCTTCCGAAGCGGATCTGCGTGATATAATCCGAGAGGCGGACAGAGACGGTAAGTGATCGGAAATACGAAATCTGAAATTCTAATAGTAGCGAAATTGAGATACAAATCATATTTTATATTATCGAACTCTATAGAGCAGCTAAAACCACCGTGCTGTGGTGAATACCGCACAAGTTCATCACGCGCCTTGTCTTCAATATAGCCCCTTGTGTTCCTCATCTTTCAAATAATCGGCACGCATCACTGAATATCAGTCCACGTGGCAAATATGCTTCATATTAGGATCAATACAAATGAATATTAATGAATAGTTAGGAAACTGGAAGTCAGAAATATGGTACGAGCGAGGCATTTGATAGACTTCTGTTCAGTGATACTGTTATCGCGTCAATGAGGGAAAGGTCGATTTCACACATGAACTATCGATGGCAAGTTATGTGGTCCATCCAGCTCTTATCCGCGTCCGCTGACAAGATTACCGGGCACTCGTGTACCGATCTGTGATGCCATTACTGTTGGACTCGCCTGAGGTTGGGCCGGGTGATCCAGATGTCGCGCCAGAAAACAATACCGTACTACGTCTAGCCTGTAGTATTGGACCCTTCACGGAGGGCCAATGATCGGATGCAGCAACAACAACATTTTCCCAGTTAGATGCCAGATTTTGAAATCGAAAACGTGGCCGCGCTATGTCAACGGTCAACTGAGACAGTCACGTGGTTGTGTATGAGGATTGGGGTGGCTCCTATAAATAGTGATCCAATGAGAATGCTCATCTTAGTTTAAAATGGCGGGGTCGAATGACCAATCACTGAAGGGGAGACAGCTGGAACAGTACACTATCACTTTCTGTTAATATCTTGATTTAACAGAGAGTACTACAGTCTATACTACGTCACGCCTCAGCTGAGACGCTTGGTTTAGGAGATTTCTGACCGGTACAACATGGCGCTGAACTCCGCTGAAAATTTTTATAAGAATGTTTTTATTTGTTATGGAAGTGGCAATGCCAGGCTTCGTTTAATACATACAGAGACGAGAGAACCTGGAGAATTTGTTATTTAACGCTGTGACATTTTATGGTACATATGTGACCCACCGTACTTTATGGTCAAATCTCTTTCGTGGCCGTTCTGACTACATTTGCCATAGTCAATCAGGGTATTTGACCATATAAAGTATGTTCGGTCACGACTGTACCATAAAATGTATATGGAGACAATATCCTTCTGACAGTGAATATGTCGAGGTGTGTATATTGGAGATACAAACTTTGCAGATGTTTCTTGTTCTGCGGGAAGCGTTTTCGTCCTATAAATGTCTGAAATCTATATACCTAAACCATGATGACGTATCACATCTCGTTTAATCGCGTGTTGAATTGTGCATTCATTCATCTGCATGACATGTGATCACATATCCAGAAATCTAGCATCGCTTTTGTAACACGAAACTAATTAAATTGTCAACGCACAGTACGTAACATGTGCCGAAAGGCGTGAATTCCTATATGTAACCCCATACACCAAATTAAAGCATACTCTCCCGATTGTGCCAGTCCACTGACCTCCACTGGCAATCAAGTTGATGTCGTGTTAAATGAGGGGGAGGAGAGGCTAATTGAATTGTATTACAATCTCCACCTGCCATTCAATTGTCATGAATGTGGGGGACCTACGTTGCATGAAGGGATAGAAGTGAGAAAACACGTCATCAGGTTTCAAGCCTATTGGAAAGCTTGTTTTAA
The DNA here is from genome assembly GCA_036873755.1 of Hanleya hanleyi. Classification (NCBI taxonomy): domain Eukaryota; kingdom Metazoa; phylum Mollusca; class Polyplacophora; order Lepidopleurida; family Hanleyidae; genus Hanleya; species Hanleya hanleyi. Next base: position 24,558 of record JAVTVY010004435.1, read on the forward strand.
TCCAAAATGGCGCGGAACGAAAGACCAATCGCTGTCACTGTCTGTAAATATCTTCAACCGAGAGACCACGGAATAAGAGTCTGAGTTGAAGATGAGGCGAATTTGGAGTCTGATTACAAATTTACGATATATTCCGAGGTATTCCGGAATTCCAGATACCCGGATGTTGGTGGTGTTATCCTCCATGCAGACTGTTTTGTCCGTTTGTCGCAACTATACTTCATAGCTCAGCGAATTTCTATCTGATTTACATTTATTTTTCCCTGTTTTCATTCATTGCATAAGTACAAAAGTCAAAGTCCCATCAACACTTTCCTTTCTTAGTAGTTTCTGATGATTACCGAAAGCGCTATATCCAATACAGTTAGCGCTGAATAACACTTTCGACTTCAATTTTTCAGGGAGCGGTGCCATCGAGTTTGACGAGTTTTTAGACATGATGGAAAAAAAGTACAAAGACATTGATACGGAAGAACAAGAAATGAAAAATGCCTTTAAAGTGTTTGATCGTAATGGCGACGGTTTCATCAGTACGGTAGAGCTAAGAACTGTTCTCACTAACATAGGTGAAAAACTGACCGACCAACAAGTTGATGATTTGATGAGGGAGGCGGACAGGGACGGAGATGGCCGAATAAGCTACGAAGGTAAGGATCCCCATCATTGGCTAGAATCTCACTGTGACAATTTTCGGCAAACACGAAGTGATCCGAGTCCCAATTCTCCCCAGTCAAGAGCTGAACCTGTCTGATTGTTAAAATATGATCGTCAGAATCATAAAACTTCAGTCGAAAGCTATACGACAAGTAAAAACTTTGTCGGAAATTCATGACTGGAAGTACGGTAACTATTTGATCACCTTCGACAATAAAATTCTTGATAGGATAAATATTTCAACCAACTTAATTTGATCATAGTTTTTTATGGTAGCTCTTGTGACTAGTGTTTCAACTTCGATTGAGAAATTCTTGATTTTTCTTCAGAGAATGTCGACAAATTATATTATAGTCACCTTCCCCCAATCAGAAATTTCGGTCGCCCTGACCATATAAATGCTGTTACAGACGCGAACAACCAAATATTGTGTGGTCTCACTCCGACCAGACAAATTGTGGTCGGATACCGAAATATCAAGTCGGTCATGCCTGCACGATAATTTAGGCCTGAACACACGAGCCAGTTTCTCTTGACCAATGAGACAAATTCATAGAAGACTGTTACGGACATTCACTATATCCTGCTCTGGTACGGTCCTCGTCTATAATACAAGCTTGTAAGCAAGCTAATGGCCACCACAGACTTACATAAATCTAGTCACACTTGTCAAGGAAAACTGGGTCGTGTGTACCAGGCCTTATGATGAAATATTTTTGATAGTTTCGACAGTCTGGATCTAACAGTATATCGGGTACGTTTGAGCCTGTTTCCATAATCATAGATGTAGTTAGTAGTCACGGTAAATGGTTCTGCCTGGAACCATCTCTCGTGTACGGGTCAAAAGACAAAAATAATATCGCCTCAATTGTCTCATTAGCAACTGCCGTTGGTCCAAAACTAATATGTACGTACTACCAGTCAAGAAAATGCCAACACAAATGCTGCATCGTACTCCATACCGCTACCAAGAATAGTTTACACAGATTGTACCGTACTTTCATCCCTGGGATACACGATCTGCCTTTAGCTAAGTAAACGTTCGTATGTGCGATACTGCTACTAGCGCCATCAAACATACAGTAGGGATATGTATACGTGGTCGCCATGCCGACACTTTACGCTCAGTTCCTCACTGTATCTTTTGGATCCATCGAGAGAGTTACATTTCTGTAACCAAGTCAAACCTTGGTTTTCAATGTTGATGTAGTGTGACAGTAAGGTCGTATTAGACAATTTTGTTGTCAATCCGTGTTTACATGTCGCTTTTTAACAATTCTGAATTCATTTTATGGACTGGAAATTGATTCAACAGTGTATTCTCTCTCTCTCTTTTCCTTTCAGAATTTTGCAAAGTTTTAGCGCATAAGTACATTTAGCCATGCATTGGGTCAGACATTCATGGAATGAATTCTACCCGAGACCTCAGCAGGAAAGGATTCTGCGCGTATGACCAACTGCCGGACGGAGTATACTTCTGTGGTGCAGGACAAAATATTTTTCAGCACAAAATGGATACTTTACGTGAAGAGGATGGAAGACAGGGAGCTTGTGCTACAGTGATCTGAGTAACGTGTTATGATTAAAAACCCCTATACGCTCTTTAAACAAGTAAAAAGATGGACAAACCATCATTTACTAGTAGATTTTTCCGTTCACACTTCGAATTCGAAAGTTTCCAGCCGCACGTGTTGTGTCTCCTCAGTAACAAATATGCTTCATTATCATTTTTACCATAACAGGCGTATCTCCCTTTGTCCCAGGAAAATAAAATAGCCAAGAGATGGGAAAGGAGCCCTCAAATGTGATCCGGTGGAAAACAATCGGATCGACTAATTATAACCAGGTTTAACCTGGAGCATTGAGTTTAGTTCCTCATTTTGCCTTTTTAAAAAACATATGGGGAATTTTAATTTTTACACGATAATCAGGTAACTGAGAATCGTGTTGATGTGATATCGGCGAAGAAGTGACAACATATTGATGTCTGAGTTTTACCCTGTATATGCATGCTCCGATGTACTATTCAGCGGGGCCTATGGCATATTCAACTCAATCGAGCGGGATATTGGGTCGATTGGTGATTGCAGCATCAGTTTTTATAATTTTTCTATTATATCCGGTTAATATTTGTTGCACATGAGAACAGCTTATTCAACTGCACCGCATGTTCGATTCCCGGTATTTTATTGACTTCACTGGCATACTTGAACCATTACATCATCGTTCATAACACGACCATTTGGAAATGTCTATTTTGTATAATAATATACACTTATATTAACTCTTGATGTATTTCTGAAATATTTCTGAAACACTTTTTTCTATGTCCTAATAAGTTCTAGACTTCATAGATTGATGTTATCGCCTCGATAGAGCAGAACAAGCGTATCATCAGACGGAATGGTCTTCAAGACCTGGTTGAAGATCAGCAATGGAATACTTGACCCGAAAGGTATACAGAATAATTGACATCTTCCTATTGCTGGAAACAATGTTAAAACTCATCTCAGAAAAGGTCGTCAACCGCTGACTCTCCCGCAGTCACTGTGACCGTTTAATTGACTCACATTGATAATAATCAATTCATTTTGCAAACTAAAAAAGTTTGGGTCTTGGAACAGAGGATGGACAGGGGATTTGTTCGGCGGGGCAACCACAAGAACCAATGGATGTATATTCTACACGAAGTTAAACCCCATTTGGCAGCTTATTTCGACGTTTAAAATCGATACACAACGATTGTCATTGCTTTAACGGTGCCAAAGATAACCAGTCTACCCAAATATTTGTAGATCTTTTCCTAATAAAGAATTTAATAAGTCACCAGATGTACCTCGCCAATGTAAGGCAAGTCGAAATTGTTACATACTTACCTCCTTTATAAGAAGGTTCCAGACAATTTGTAAAAAATGTCATTTTTCTTATATTTTGACAAAAGGTATAGCAAACCATCAACATTCAAAATAAAGGATAAAATTCAAGGGCTCACCAGGCTTAATTTTGCATAATCTAGGAATTTATATGATGTACTATAATGGTTTAACCGTACTCTAATGTATGGGATTAGATAGAAATTCTATGGAAAATGCCTCGATTTTGATAGAAAAAGCAAATATATTCCAAGAAGTTAAATTGTCATTTTCTCAAAAATGCCTCAATAGTTTTCTGGAACGATGCTGAATCGGAAAATCTCTTGGAAATGAAGGATCACTAGGCTTCTCCTTTAGACAGTAGAATGCCAACATGGAAAACCATGGTCATAAGGCCAATTTACCCTGATTTCGCTAAGTCAGTTTGCTAGCGTTACTCCGTTGACGTCGTATTGCCCCAAAACACATTATCCAATTCGAAAATCCTTTCACAACTATTGTTTTAGAACCTTGTATTTTTCTTTCCCAATAAGTTTTTTTTTAAATATCGCTATCTTGGTAGATGCGCGGAAACATGCGCAGTACACGTAAAATTAAATTTGTCTGGAGCCTCCGTAACCCTATCTGGCCTGGGCTTTTTGGGACCGAAATGGCCTGGGGAGGGGCCGAAATGGCCTCCCTAATTATTTTTCTTACCCCTTGAGCTAGGGGGGCTGAAACTTACCACACTATACCCTTGGGTCAAGCTCTATCAGAAAATGTAAAAAAATCCAAGACGGCCGCTTTGATGACGTCACAGTGACGTCATTTTCAAAAACGGCATTTTTTGGTCGATTTTTCAGTCAGATTTTCCGAAATTTTTATTTTTGCAATTTCTCCGCAAAAGCTGCATGATAAATTAGTAAATATTAATGTAATGTGAAATAAAATAGTTTTTGCCCACTTTTCATCGCGGAAAAGCAGAAATTTTGAAGAAATATGACAAAAACATCACTTTTCTGGGACCCAACGTGGCCGCCATCTTGGATTTACCCATGATCCTCTGCTCGGGGGGTTCTGCAAATAGGCTCAAAATGACCCCAATACGATAAACTATAAAGTCACGGCGTGTCAGCTCTCCATTTTTTGTCGTTCCGGAGATAGCGCAGAAAGTTTGGTAGGGCGCCCCCGGCAGGCCAGGTAGGGTTAACTGTGTCTTCATCATCTCCATCTTCTCCAGCTGGGAATTGATTGTCTGTACGCAAACGCTACGGGTGTCGTTATGGCGTGGAGAAAACTATCGCCCTTGCGCATTTCTCTAAATTCAAGGTGTTGATGATAATTGATACATGATGTAAAATGATGTGATGCCAATTCGCGGTTTTTGGGGATATATCTATGGATTGACGATACAGATATCCCAGAACATATTGGCATGCATGACGTGTGATCAAATAATTATCAAACCACTACTCGTTAAGAAAACTCTTGAAACGTTTTTAGAGATAATTGATTGAACAGATTTTAATTCGGAGCTCTCGATATATATCAATGTTGTTGAGTAAAGAAGCGGTAGGCTCGCCAGGCGCGCCTCTAACTTGTCACAGCTCCTGTAATATTTTGAGAACTATGTTTTATCATGTTTTGATATTGCTCGTAAATAGTTTCACCCTTTATCAGTCAGTTTTGCCAATTCAAAAAATTCTCCCCCCGGAAACGCAATATTGGAAGAGCTGTGACAACTACTACCAACTAGTTACACGATTGCCCAGTGAGCCTACCGCTTAGTGATCATTAGAGCATGACATGTTTATATCGGGCTATATCGGGAGCCCCGAATACTTTCATTACATATATATTTGTGGCAAAAGTGATTTTAGTTTCGGAAGTTTAAGCACTTATTTTCAAAAGGAATGTAACTAATTATATCGTGTGTGTTGGATATGGCTTGAATTATATGTATTGTTCTTTGATTGTACAACTCAGAATTGTTCGTGCCAAATGTATTAGATTTCTGTTGCTTGAACTCCACAAGTTCAAACTGGAACAGTGTATACTTTTGATAAAATGTTGGAATTTGATGTCAAACTCTTGGTTTCGGATTATGAATCAAACTGTAATCTGTCATTTTTATTACAGTGCCACGTGAATTAATATGTTTATGATTTGAACACATTTCTAAAAGCAGAAATGAGGGTCAGTTTGGGCGCACACATCCACATCACATCCACATCAGCGTCAACGTGTTCAGGCTTTTAACACTTTTTTAAACGCACACGTGTTGAAAACCTAAAAATTCTTAAGCTCAGTGGAACCATTCGTACGTGTCCATTTACTTGTCCTTAGACATATCCTCGGGCTCGAAGCACAGAACTCCAGTCAATCAGAGGCCCCTGTCAGGAATTTGTCAGCGGAAATTTCATGATGACCCCTATACAGAAACTGACAATTTAAATCGATGTACAATAAATGAACACTGAGCGCGCTGGACAGAAAAAAACTTCATTTCGGCGTTGGTCAACAGTCAAGCTGTAATGGTATTGACATGTGGATCTACTTTAGACATCAAATCCTGGAACAGGCGGTTACAACCACTGTACTCGTATACTGGGTGCAAATTGGCCCAGGCAAATCTTGTATCGAGATTTGATTTGACTAGGTTAGCGCAGATCAGTGGAACATGTTTCCAAACTGTACCTCATATTTCTGCTGAGGAAGGTGATCAAATCCTAAACACATACCTTACAGTGTACTGAATTTGTATTCCAATATTTGTATTTGCAAGATCCCGCGTTTATATTAACTGTCGGAGAGACGATTTTACTTGAAAATAATCAAGGAAAAAAAAATAAAAGGTTCCCAAATCACAGTAGATGTTTTTTGTTCTGAATCCATATCACCCAGTGTGAGAAAGAGAGCATGGGGTATCCGTTTCGGCCCGAGCGGTATTTTCACTAGAATGAACGCCTAAAATCAGTAACGATTACAAATACATTAAAGTGTTTTGGTTTTCTTGTTCCCCGATTAGAATGCATGGAATGATGCACTGTTGATGTAACTTTTACAACACTCTAACAAGCAAAAAGAGGCCACGTAAACTGTATACCAACCAAAGTTAAAGCCCGGCGCACACGAGAGCTATCCCCTGAGCCAACCCTCTCAAATGCCTGTTGTCTCAGGGGATAGATCTCATGTGGTTTCAGAGCACACGGCGAGCAAAAGGTTCAGTGAATAGATTCTCATTCTCGCGGGACACGTTCTTCGACATCATCTGATCTTTCATGTGATTGGGCCGGCGTAAAAATGGACAGCCGTACGTACAAATTACGTGAATATAAGATGCGTTTCATTGGCCGGTCGAATAAAACGGCTGGACGGTTAGCTTACGTTCGCCGCACACGGAAGGTGTAATGTATTTTTACGAGAGAAATTCCTCCCTATAAATGTCTCAAAAATACAACAATAGGTCAGGGAGCAGATTTTGATTAATCATGTCCATTTTATGCAACTGAACAGCGTAACTGCTTCGAGATGATGTTTGAGTATGTGAACTTCAGGAAAAATCTAGTTTTGCAGGTTTTGGAGTGAAAACAAAATTCAGCTTAATTACCGTTACACACAAAGGAGTTTTGGACAAAAATACATGTCCATTGGTAAAATATTCAACGTTTTACATTTTCCCATTATCAGAGTTTGTAACCCCCTACGACTGCATTGAACAGAAAATGGCGGCGCGTATCTGCATACGAGAGATGGGGAAATAAATCCAGTATAATCTAGAAGAAAGAATAAGTTGGATGAACAATAATTTGACAAGAGCAGACGCAACAACGTCTACTTTAGCTGCGAAATCCTTAGCCCACTACGCTCCAATCAGTAACGGACGATGCTGATTGGCCGACAACCATGAACACAAAAGCTGCGCGAGTCGCGTGTTTAACCACAGTGCAATCAGTGGATGTATCTGACAATAGGAGATATACAATCTGATGCCATCAGAATGACGTTGATTTGCCTGAAGGCGTCCCCGGTGGATGAAAGGTCTCATCTGTCCAACAATGCCTGTGGTTGTGTGTGTCATTCCCTAGGGGACAAGCGAAAATGTCTATAGAACAATTAACGCTAATTGCCTGACGAGGGAATGGCTTCCCTCCTGTTTGACAATTAGTGAAGATTGAATTAAAATACTTTCCTAACACAAATTCTTCCCACGGGATCAAGAAAATAACAGAACGTCAGATGTTGACATTGTTCCATCCAGAGTTTAAGATTTTAACCATGTGGCCCATTGTTCTGCCCATTAATATTTAAAACGACAAATATATGACTTTTGATTCCGGTCCAAGACCTTTGGAAAAACTCGTGTAATGATGGTCATTTCATAATAATTTTCCTGTTTTCTCTTACTAGAGCCGGAATTTGCTGACAGTGACATATGGCAAGTGAATGCATGGAATGCCGTAATCTTATCTGATCTAGATCCATAATGGGGTATTTTATATCTCAAATTCGTTCGGTGACCTTCTGGTAAAATAATATCTGATGGCAGCTACATCATATTTGACCAATCAACGCAACTTATCTGATAGGGTATGATCACGTTGTGTGCACCGTAGAGTTAACCGGTTCAGTCGGAAATAAAGAGCGGGATTAGAGCGATCCCGCTCTCTAAAATGGAGGTAAAAAAGGTCGTTTTTGCTCAATAACTTTTGATTCTTTCTTAACCAATGCATCAAAATTGATTTAGCTATTGTTCCACGTCATAAAATTAATTTGCCATGTGAAGAACCAGTCAATGTTGTTTAAACAGCGCGAAGGATGTTTGGCCTATTATTATGCAAATTAGATAGATGACAATTTACTTTTTACTACCATTTAATGCGGATAGATATGTCTGTATGCGCCTCAAGAGGATTTTGCTGAATTCATTATGTGAACTGATTTATTGAGCGAAAACGACCCTTTTTACCTCCATTTTAAAGAGCGGGATTCCCCCTAACCTGTTCACCCGCCAATACATTTGCGTACACTTCGCCATCCATAAGATGGCTTGCGAATCGTGTGTCTCTATTATCGCGGAGCGATATCCAGTACTTTACCGGATTCTGTTCGGCCTTCATCCGGCGGAGAACAGACCCGAGAAATCTGATAAATTACAGGTTTTTATACCACCTCTGAAACAGATATTGCCTGGGCTTACAAAATATATAGATATGTATAACTTTCGTATCATCCAAGAGGTGTGGTGGATCTGAAATTTTGAACAAGTAGTTTATCACATGACTCGAAAATGGCGAGTTACGTTGGGGCTACGTCGGTAGACTTTAGCTGATTGGCTGACGAAGTCACGTGGTATTCATTCATGGACATTCCCTCCGGCAGTTGCCGAAAGTAGGCTGAACATGGATACACACGATCCCAGGGTCAGTCTTACCGCGTATAGATGACCGAGATGGTTACAGGTTGCCGCCAATAGTCGAATGATCCTTAACGCAAGCCTGTTATATCTTTTCAAAGAGATCATTACTCCAATGCACAGGACATTTATGTAATAAAAAGTTGAAACCCTTGCAATCCCCTCTAAAATTGCTTGTGTTTTCTCAAAAACCATTAGAAAGTAGAAAATTTATCACATCCGGCCAAGTTTCCATAGAAACAGGTAGGAGCGATTTTAATGAAATGCACACATTCTCGTCTTCAACGTCGAGCGGTAAATTTAAAATGGCGAAAAAACAGGGACATTTAACTGTTAGTTTTTTTCCAACTTTCGGGTTAATAGCCATGACTTTCACGCCTATCAAAGGGGCATGCATGACTGAGGCTGTTTAAAACTTACTCCAGGGCCCTGGTAGGTCTGTAGGCGAACCCAGGCATCCGTATGAAAGACCGACAATGCCCAATATATACTATAGATATCAGCAAGTGTAAAGGTACTGGAAGAATTCAGATGTGGTCAAAAACGGTCGGTCTCCCTTATTATAAAATAGAGGGACCATTCCAACGACAGCACCGGTTTGAATCCCTGGTTCCACTGGAAACTAACAAGCTCCAAAATAAACAAACTGAGAATTGGCTTGTTATGGTGAAATATTCTATCGGTCCATAACCTTTACAAGTAGTGATCAATAATTATTGGCTGAGTGAAATTTGCTTTGTGTTTCTCCAAACAATTTCCAAACTATAGTGCGTAGGGCCTATACGAATGGGTTTCTAAGTGAATCAAGGAGATTTTTCACCACAGATTGGTTGCTAACTTGTCGCGATTCTTCGACCTAGAACCTTTTTGAAATTTGAAATCATGTTTTTGTCTTGCTTGACTTGAGTCGGGAATTTCCGTGAGTGCTGCCTCATTTAGAACAGGAGTGAGTGGGATTTAACGTCGCTTTCAACGATTTTTCAGTCAGATCACGACGGTGCCTACTTGTAACGAGCGGTCTCAATACTGCATTTCTTGTAGTTTTGCCTCGTCGGAGCGCTTTGTGTTAGGCATATATGATACTTCACCAAATCACCAGCCCAAGTGGGTGAGCAGCATGAGTTTCAAATCACTAAACAATCACAATCGCTGTCATTTTGATCGGGAAAAATCTCTAGATATACATGGGGTCAACTCCACTCGTCCACGCCAACATGCTAACCCTTCGTTTCTCAGGTCAGTTCACGTTTTAGCACCACTCAAGGGTGGTAACTCGCATCGGTATGAAATGGTTCTCACAGATGGGGTAAACAGCGGTTCAATTATTAATTATGAATTAAAAGTACTCTGAACACGGAGAAGATAACGATATTGTCATATCTGAATCTTCTTCTTTTTTTTTTGTCTACAAAATATAAGCGCAATTTTACGGTATTGATCTGAAATTTGTATTATTCAGGTATAATTTTCGCTGGGTCGCACAGACACGCAGCGACCACAAACCAAATATACTACAGGCGGATGTCTTGGTATATTGCACGTAATCTCGGTTCTTACTCGGTTCAACGACTTATAAATGTGATATTTGTAATCGAAAGGTTCCCTTATTCATTGTTGAAAATCTTGCTTCCGGCTACTGTGAGAAGAACTCAATTTTACAAGGGTAATGGGACAAGGGGAAATGAAATCACACGCACAACTGATATCTCTATGAAAGATGATAGAGGTCAATGCACACAGTTCAAACATGCGCGATGAAAAAGTTCAACCCGCAGTAAATTGGAGGCAAGTCCCGCAGAAAATTAGTATTATATATCCGGAGGCTAGCTATGGGTTGACCGACACCTGGTCCAATATATTAATTGCGAATTCGACAAATCAATGATTCATGAAACGGGTAACTATATATTTGATGCTGATAGGACAGCGCCTTCAAGGCAAACGATTTTAATGAGGAGTTTGTGTGAGGGAATAACCTCCAAAACAGAACTATTTCTCGCAGTTCTAAGGTACAGATTCGGGGTTGACTATCAACAAAGCATGTCTATAGAATCCTACATTAGTCGATTAATATAAGAAAAACAACATATAAGATATCAACAACACGCCGGAGCACCTGTCAATATTAACAGCATAATAATTCTTAAGAAGATATTAATGATTTTATGTACATTGATGATATAAATGGTGATATTCTGTACAAAATGAGATTGTTTATCAACCAATGTTATTCATCCAATCTAAGCATATAGGCTAGTCTCTGTAATAATTCGTCTCTCCAATTAAATTCGAAAACTGTCATTTTTGTTAAAAAATAATTCGAAAACGCAATAAAACGTCTCCATGCACAAAACCGAATCAACAAATTACTAAGGCATTTTCATGACAGGCTAACTAATGTTCCATCTTAGATATGTTACTCAAACATTGGTAAGGCATTTTTCTCCAGAAGAACTTTGAACAGTGTTAGAACTTATGCAGTTTCAGATAAAAGTTCCATCTCAAAGGGAGGACACATATGTCTTTTTCTTCTTTTTTGACTATTTCTATGTAAAACTTATCGTGGGATCATAATTCCACTTTTCCTTTTGGTTGTTCCTTTTTCCAGTCATTTTCATAACACCCATTCATAATCTTGTCCGCCACTCCGAGACCAGAAAGATACGCTCCCTCCGCAGATCCGGGTTTTACCGATGTCGCGTGCTCCCCCGCGAAATAAACATATGGACAAATTGGCTTCATCATCTCCTCCCTTTCATTCGGCGAGTTACCTGATGAATAGAATATTGCAAATTAGTTCAAATTTTACCCTCAAAGAGCATAACAGTTGGTTTTTGTCCAGTTCTAAACATCCTATGGAATGTTTGCATCGGAACCATTTTCAATCTCACTTGTGAATCGCTCTGTAATGGATGGCAGGTGACCCTTTATGCCTGATACACACGACCAAGTTTTCCTTGTCCAGTTCTCATCTATCCTTGTGTCTGAACGACTGACCACAAGTTTAAACATATTCTCCGGATGTCCAGTTTCTCAGATCGTGTGTATGACTAACCAGTTTCATTTGCTGGCAGCACTCGGTCATATCCCTTTATACTCAAGTATAGAATTATATTTTCAAACCGGGAACTACTTTTCATATGGCCTCTTAAAATGGAAACCTGGGGCATCCTGAACAACAGCCCACATTTTTACAGTTCGTGCGGTGCAGAGAAGAGATCGACTTTGCCATGCGATGGGCAGCTCCTTTCTTGTCCGTCCCGGCTTCTTTTCCATGATGACGTGTACATATGAACAATTATTTCTGGCGGTGATATGTGTTCATTTTATTTTTTGGGCCAGTTGAAAGTTTGCCGTATTTCGCAATACAGACGAACGGACCAGTTTACGTCGAACATTATACAACTGTCAAGGAAAACTCGGTCGTACGTACCAGGCATTATCTGGACTTGGGTTAACGTCCACAGTGTCATGTCATGCCACTGTGTGTTGATTAACGTGTCTCTTTTCCGATATAAGTTTAACCAATAGATTGGCCGGCTCTGTAGAACCTGGTGACGTTTTGGTTATCGTCAATTAAAATTATTCCCCTATAGTACAAGCACAGATAGGAATGGAAAAGCACGATCCATAAATTCTCTCCAGGAGCCACACAGCCGGTCACGTGTCGGAGTACAGAATAACTAATGATAAACAGAAATTTACGCCAGAAACCACACAGTCAGAATAAATCCATTGTTTAAAGTATATATTGGGAAAGGGGAATTATTAAAGTCCTCCTAAGTATGCTCTATAGTAAAAACAAGATAAGAAAACACGTCATTTCATCCAGGCTTGATAGATCCGACTTTTTCTTCGTCGAATGGACATAGCTGGCGTGAAGTGAGATAAATATTATGGGATACAAATGAGATAAGGGATAAATTTCTGGTTTCGACCACTCAACAATGTACTGTTCAAGTGCGCCGAGGATTACCTTTTCGTCGGTCAGGAGATTGATAATCCTCGCCTCTCTATATTTTGGTTCCTTCATCAGGAGTACTTTAAGGTCCATATTGCACAAAAAAAATCAAGGTTACCAGTCACAATTTGTCTGCATGGTTTATAGATGAATGTCGACGACTCACAATCACACGTATAGGTACCGGATGTGTATTCATTCATTCTAGTCAAACTCTTTGATGGCTTTAGAGTAATTGAAAATATATATCTGGGGCATTTATTCTGCCTTCTTCGGTGTTGCCTCGTATATGACGATAACAAATTAAAGAAATGCGTAGAATTTTGTAACCAATGATGCTACTTTAAGTAATTGACTGACAAAAGGCGATTTGGAACCAATGGAATTACATGAAATCTATTGCTGCTTATGAAAAATCCCCATTCCCAGTGTCCTGATTCTCTCCTTGTTTAGTATGTAAATCGGTTCATATCGAAGATCCCGATTTAAGGCTTATCACATGGGAACGGGGTATTAAATCCGTCAGATCACATTGATAGCTAAAGGTGTGTTTCCATCATTGCTGACTGCGACACACGTTGACACTGACAGTTCCTTGCCCGTTGAGAAAGAAAAACCTACGGGTGTTAAGCGGAAACAAATGGTAATACGTTCAAAATCTGCTCTGCCAGTTATTCATGCGCAATGAAATACTTCATAGAATATTTTTTCACAGAATAAGCATTTTGCTCCTCATTTTCCTGCGAAGTAGGCTCTCATTTGCAAATTGTCCAGTAATTAGTCATTCAGTCAGTCCATCCGAATCATTTTTCTGGCAAAATAAGGAGAACCGTTGACATTAGAACCTTGATTTTTGGCAAAACGTGCATTAGGACACTGTTGCCAGCAAGTTCTGAGCTGACCTAGTTTTGATGAAAATTTGACCTGTGAATCTCGAAATTGGCAAAAACAGGTCCTAATGCCTCCTAAGACCCTGGAAATGCGCTACTTTCTGACCCAATTTCTCACCTAATTAGGTGACCTAGAAACCTCGAAATTAGCAAAAACATGTCTCCATGCCTCCTATGACCATGGAAATGGTCAGTCTTAGGTCAAGGTACACACTTAAATCATATCAAACCCTACTTCGTAGGACCTGTGACGTTAGTCAAACTACCATGTTTGAATCTCCGTCGCCAATTATTTTTTAAAGATATTTCTTGTTTACATCTGATATTAATCAAATTTTGTATCGTTTACTCACCAACCGCATTATATGAAGTACTCCCACGGGCTAACGGATCTTTCAACCAGGACGACCGGGTCATAGATTTTATTCTTTGCTTCTTTATGAGGCTTTCTCCGAATATAAGCGAAAGAGACTCGAGGGCTGCATCAAAATAAACAGATCCATGTAAAATGTATCGGCATTGATTGACACAGATCTTACACATACTGAAATTTGTTTGTTTTAATTATATAGTCGTTATTTTCTGATGTTATCCAAATTTAACGATTGGCTTGACATAAAGGACCTTGTATCTTCAGACGGGTAAATGGCCCCAGGTCAGGTGCAATACAGAAGTACCAAAATATAACGCTTCCACTGCAAGAAATTGTTCAATTGGCATGAAGTACAATATTATATTGTAAACTGAGAAAAAATTCAAGACACTGAGTCTCGTGATTCTCGAGTAACAGGGTCGTGAAGTAGTGCATTTGTGCAAAATACTTGATTCTGAGGTGAAAACAATTCCTACTGTTCTCTGTAAACATATGGAGATAAAAGATAACCAGAACCAGATTTGGTCTACGGCTACGTACTGGAACAGCGAGTATGCTATATCAAGCTGGTTCTGGTTATCGTTTATCTGATGTAATTGATGGATGTATCTAAATTCTATTCATGTTAATCGAATATCATTATAGTTTCTAGAGAATAAAATATTGATCTGACGAAACAATTTAAAATATAAGAGATAACATATTTTACATTGGTGCAGACCTGACTGGGGGGGGGGGGGCGCAAGATTGCATGCTTTAACATCTCCGAAAGTTCATTTTGGTGAATATGTTTGTTTCTGTTAGCTGAAAAATTCTGACTTTCGCATGTTTTGTGAAATGAATATCGTCACCAAATACGTAAAGAAACAGCGGTCAGGAAAATTTGGTTTTATATTTACGGAGATTTTTCCGTATTTCTCAATGTTAACTTAATGGAAGCCTGCCCCCAGTGCGGAGGGGGGAAAAGCTGCCT
>JAVTVY010004436.1:0-38543 GCA_036873755.1 Hanleya hanleyi
AACTCGTTGAAACTAGTTGACCTTGGAGCAAGTAACGAGAGCTCACATATCCCACACTGAAATCGACCATAGTCAAACACAATAAAATATTAGTTTTCCTGCGAATGGATTCCTTTCAGCCGAGAGAATTTTTCATGAAGGAAAAAGAAAGTGATGAAGTAAACCTTTGTTCTTGAGTTACTAAACAGGTATGAAGTTCATGAAGGACCCCTCTCCCCAATTAGTAAATGTATGGTTTTTATGTCACAACAGTTTAACTAAATGTAGCGGTTTCAAACATGGGAGACAACTCCACAGGACAAATGCCATATACATGTAGGGGAGAGAACTTTGAATATTCCAACCCAACACATATAGTCAGCTACACTTGATTCAGTTTTGTGGGGACTGTGACCTTGACCTTTGACAAATTGATCTCAAAATGTATGGCTCCTCTTTGCCATGCGAGTAAGGTATACTCAAAGTTTGGTACGAATCATACCTTGAAACTAGAGATATCACATGGACAACAACTGTTAATGGATGAATGGACCGACCGCAACATCGCATTACACGACCTCGTCTTCGACAGGCATATGAAAATCTGACTTTTAATTTATTTCTTGATTTTGAGGTCACAGTGACCTTGATCTTTGACCCACATTTTGGTATGTATAACACATCATGTCCCTCTAATGTATCTACTGGCAGAAAAAAAAGTTATTTTTGATGATTTCCTGATTTTGGGGTCACAGTGACCTTGACCTTTGACCTGACCTAAATTTTGGTACACGACACATCGTCTTCCCTCAATGTATCAACTGACACAAAAATTATTTTTTTTAAAGATTTCTTGATTCTGGGGTCACAGTGACCTTGACTATTGATCTTGACCTAAATTTCGGTATATGACAAACCGTCTCCCCGTAATTTCTCAATGGACACAAAAAATCATTATTGTTCACGATTTTGGGGTCACAGTGACCATGATTTTCGGGTCACGATTTTTGGGTCACGATTTTTGGGTCACAGATGATTAAAATTTCGACATCGTAAACTATCCCTTTCTGGACAGTAATATTCCAGTGGGACTTGCATATGGCGTATACATATCACGCCTAGTAGCATTTGCTAGATCCTGTGTTAAATGTGACGATTTTAATCAACGTCACAAAACATTGCTGCAGAAACTTATAAAACAGGGCTACACCATCAAGCGCCTCCACTCAAGGTTTCTCAAATTTGGCGATACATATCGCATGCTGATAGCAAAATACGAGCGTAGCGTGCAAGATCTATGGCGTTACGTTTCGTAACTTGTGTCTAGTTCCGCTTAACCCGGGGCTAGGAGCCGTATGAACCCATGTACTTCAAGATCCTCATGGTACTCATATGAACAGTCACAATCAAAGCGTGACTGAGATACATCATCCTTTAGATGACGACTTTACAACGAATATTATGGATTAAGAATACTGATCATCGATACGGATTTGATATTTTTGGAACATCATGTCTTGCCGGCATCATTGAAAACTGTTGACCGCTTCTCTCTTGCAGGAAACAAGCCTATGTTTATGTATATTATGATTGTCTTTTTGAATTTGGTGCTAATACTGTTATATGGAATAGGTCTTTGGATTATAGATGCGGATATTCTTTAATGGACGACGGCTGAATTATGAATGACGGTCCAGACGTTTGTAATTCTTGACCTTTGACCTTGACCTACATTTTGATATGTGACACATCGTGTCCCCCTAATGTACCTACTGACACAAAAAAAATGCTATTTTTAATAATTTCCTGATGTTAGGGTCACAGTGACCTTTGACCGTGACCTAATTTTTGGTATGCGACACTTCCTTTCCCCCTATTGAATCCACTCACAAAAAATTAGTAGTTTTTGATGATTTCCTGATTTTTAGGTCACACTGACCTTTGACCTCGATTCTGGGGGCACAGTGACCTTGACTATTTGACCTTAATATAAATTTTGGTACATGACAAAACGGCTCCCCGTAATTTCTCAATGGGTTAAAAAAATCAAGATTTTTAACAATTTCACGCTTCTGGGGTCACAGTGACCTTGACCTTTGACCTTGACCTACATTTTGGTAGGTGACACATCGTTTCCCCCTGATGTATCTACGGACACAAAAAAATGTTATTTTTAATAATTTCCTGATTTTGGGCCTTTGACCGTCGACCTTGACCTATTTTTTTGGTATGCGACACTTCATTCTCCCTATTGACTCCACTCACAAAAAATTAGAAATTATTAATGATTTCCTGATTTTTCAGTCACACTGACCTTTGACCTCTGACCTCGACCTACATTTGGTATGCAACACATCGTTCCCCCCTATGGCATCCACTCACCAAAAATTAGAATTGTAGATAGAAAATTGTCAATGATCAATGATTTCCTGATTTTAGGCAACAGTGACCTTTGATTTCTGACCTCGACCTCAATTTTGGTACGCGACACATCGTCCCCACCTAGCGTATCCACTCACAAAAAATTGCAACTGTGGATAGAACACATTCACAGATATAGACCGGACACGAACACTTCAGTGATTTCCTGTTTTTTAAGCCAGTGACCTTTGACCTCTGACCTCGACCTTCATTTTGGTACGCGACACATCGTCTCACCGTAGGGTATCCACTCTCCAAAAATTGGAACTGTAGATAGGAAACTGTCCCAGATATAGACCGGACACGAGAACCGGACAGACGGACAGACGGACGGACGGACAGATGGACGGAAACCGCCATCACATAATACGTCCGCCTTTTGCCGGCGTATAAAAACATAAAATCCAAACAGCATATGTTCCTGTCATAAAAAAGCCATCATCATGAGCAAGACCGCTATTTCAGTTCCAAAATTTCTTCCGTTAGGAGTAACCTGATTTTGATATATTGTTATAGATTTTAAGTACACAGTGTAATCAAATAAGATGATTATTTGCAATATATCATGAAGTTATCATATGCCCATTCAGTAGGAGGCAATAATAGGAATTAACACCAAAAATAATCACACTCCCCAGTCTTATTGCAGACGTGATCGACACTAGTGGCCGAGGTATAAAGTGTATGTAAACCAAGGGAGGAAACTGTGGTCGTACCTGCACTAGGTAGATGATAGACTTGGTGCCGTTGAGGCTCTCCTGTAATTGTGTCAGTACTGGCAGATGACAGTTAGCAGTGACAGAACTCCCCGTCGTACCCAGACTGAC
The DNA here is from genome assembly GCA_036873755.1 of Hanleya hanleyi. NCBI lineage: Eukaryota > Metazoa > Mollusca > Polyplacophora > Lepidopleurida > Hanleyidae > Hanleya > Hanleya hanleyi. Next base: position 3,228 of record JAVTVY010004436.1, read on the forward strand.
ATGAAACAGGTCAGACTTCCAGCTTATTGTCACCTGTAATCGACATCAAAGGTAGATGTACCATCGTTGTTTGGGAATAGCGAGATGAAAATAAATGTTAGAGAGATAAGGAAGTTCACAATAATGTCCTGCATTTCCTTAACCCCTTCTCTTCCAGTGTATTCTTGATATCATATCGCATTTCCTTGTTCCCTTACACTCACATTGGACAAGAAGTTTGGAAAGGAATTGATGACTATTCTATAACACTTGTATCAATAACATCGAGCTAACCAGTGCAATAATTACAAGATTTACCACGGTTATGTGAAATGTACATGTGTCAAGCGCAGGTGTTCATTAGGAGACTCCATTCACAATGGATGAGGAAAGGGACGTCTGCTTTCATACAAGTAACAATCGAATAAAACAAACAAATAAATTACAAGATGAAATTTCCTTCTCAAGTTTAACTGTTGTTTCCATCGGAAAATTGATCAACAAAGCGACACAAATAGGCATATATCCACGTAATTTCCCAACAGCTGACTCAGCTGACAAAATCACTGCCTATTTGAGAGACGACATAAACTCGTCCACTGATATTGGCACGATGCCATCCGAGACAGGAGCATCGTCCAAATATCAGTGGACGAGTTTTTTTCAAAAAAGGGAAGAAAGGTTGTCAAAGTTTAAATATGTTTTCAACCTTTCATTGTAATCTTTGTTGATAATCAATTTGAGTCGTGCAATAGAATAGAAATGATGTTTTCATTGGCGTGCTAAATCGTTATTTTAGGCACAGTTAATGTGAGAAAGTTTATAAATTTTTTGCGCGTGGGCTTCGCCCCTGCCCTAAGATATAAACCTTCCCACACTAACTGTGCGTAAAATAACAATTTAGCACGCCTATGAAATCATTATTTCTTTAATAACCAATCGAGGTGTAACTCAATGAGTGCAAGCAATTGGCGAGTTATATTTTCAGTCACAGTAAATCCTCTAATAGTGCAGTGAAATTTTCCAGAAGAGAAAGTTGACAAAATGGTTCAAAATCCTGCTGATAATCTCTGATAATCCCTTATTTCTTCATTATTTCAATGATTTTAGAGGGCGATCAAATTTATGAGAACAGCCGATTGAATTTTGTCACCAAACTTTGAGGTGATTAACTTCTAATAGAGGGATTGAATTACCAGAACAGGTGGGTCAGTCTCACCTAACAAATGCCATAAGTCTGCTATTAATTCAAACAAGTGTATTTTCTGACTTAAAATTTGGAGAAAAAATGAATAACATAGGAACCCCATAGAAAGACGAAGTTTAAGGGGTGAAAAATCTTACCACATGGTTCCGAGTGGGTCCATACAACAGTACCAGTCTTTTGTAGTCATAGGACCTGACATCCACACAACTTTGTAAACCACTTCGAGCATCTGGAATAGCCACATGAATACTTCAGAACACACACAAATTAATTTTCTTTAAATTTCCATTCAATACTCAAGTTAATATGAGATGGTGAAAACAGTGGAACTCTTCATACATGAAGTGACAAATAACTGTCTCACGTGACATTTGGTATAGGGCCAGGCTCTTTAGGAAGTTATGAAAAAACTTTCCTGGTGATCATAATTATGACACTAGTACACTAAATTGAGTTTATAAATGAAGATAAATTCACACTATTCGAAATCCAGCACTTTGCCACAGAACTGAAACCAGTATTGCAGCTAGATTATACATTTTGATAGCTCTGACTGGAGTTCTGAGCCTACCAAAACCTCTGCGTATCGACTAAATTAATCTCCCCAAACAGAAGAGTTCCAATTTCTTTGACATTTCAATGTAACCTCAGACAAGCATATTGAGGCAAATATGGCAATGGACACATTCCTGTAGTGTTATTATTTCAAACTGATGAGGAATGATAATTTCCGTATCTTGGTAAACCTCTATTCATTTGCATAGAACTAAATCACATAATTTTTCCACACCAAATGACCCGTAAGCTGTCAGTTAAATTATTGACCTCGACCCCATACCGTTATAGACTTTAGCGAAGTTCTGTACAGCCATGTAGAGGTGAGCTACAGCACTCCACTCCACCAGGAAATCAGCTACAACCTTCTCCACCGTCTCTGTAGTACCCAACTCAAACATGAAATAGGCTCGCTGTACTGGACCTACAATTGAACAGATTTGTACCACTGATAAACACCAAGAAACTAAGGGTTAAGACAAGCAAAATCAGATGTGCCAGTTGACAATGAATTTTCCCTGAACAAGTGGAATGACTGAAATGTGCAGTGTTTTGATGATGTAACTTTTGCCATTTGATCTCGAACATGTTCTTGCCTAAAATTTCAAAAGAAATAGTCAGCCAATCGACTGACCAGTTACAAATGGTGTATGCTATTTGCTCTCCAATAATCTACATCAAACTAACCAAGATGGCCATCGTCAAGATATGTTGAGCTACGATTAACACCAAACAGATCGCGGTGGTCTAGGTGAGAGTTCGGGCCTATGAGTGATGTCAAAGGGATTGTGATTGACCAATTTCTCTCACGTTTTTTAGTGGAACACAATAGTTGCTCATAGCATTATGTTATATGTTTGGTTATACAGGGGGCTTCATAGATCTTCATTTCAGGGAACAAGCAAGAGTGAATTTATTAACGACCACGACCCAAGTCTCGGGTCTCACCATTAACAATGATCTCAGCTGAATACAGCCATTTAAGGATTTACCTTGTTCTCTTGTGCTGGAACTCTTTAGGGGATTATTGTGAAACAGAAACTGAAAGTAGAAATGAAAATCAACTTGGAATAGAGCGAAATAATCTGCAAAACATAGTCATAATTCTGGTACAAAAAGATTCACTATATGGTATGGTTACATCATAAACCAGATATTCCAATTCCCCAACTTTGTCCACAGAAAATATCATAGCTTAATAACCGAGATCTGGAAATACAAAAAATTGTTGAACTTTGGTATTGATGGTTGAAATTGTGAAATGCAATGGTTTGAAACAACATAACCTTTTAAATACTCATCAGATAAGGCTAAACACAAATTATTTAGCAGAAAATTATATTACTTTGTCAAAGTTCATCAAGACAGAACTGCATGGAGAAAATCTGTGCCACTTGTCTCCCTTTGTGCACAGAATGTTGAATGTTATAATGGTCCCTATCATTCTTCTCTCCCGTGACCTCTATAATGTCATGTCCTATAATATAAATCAAGAGAGACAAGCGATACTGATTCTCGGCTCCCTGCCTTGAGAAATTTTGATAGGAAGATGGAATCTTACCTCAACGAGCCAGTTTTTATAGGGTTTGCCCTGTATTCTGAATTTACACGATAACAGGTCTTTGCTCAGCTGTTTACACATGGATGGTGGAATATTCCTCACTTCTGGAAGTCTACAAGTAACAGATGGGGTAATTCACATTGTAAATTGATTGGATAAACCAATGAACTCAGGACAAAACAGACATTGTATTCAACTATTACAGATTGTTGTTGTTTTTTTCTTCCGGTACAAAGTACATATACATGTAAAGTAATGGTATGGTACAAAGAGGTTTAACCCAGCAGTCCAGTGAACTATGAATCTAGCAATGTAAGAAATTATGATGAAAATATGTCAACATTCTCAAAGCAACAGTGTACTTACTCCATGATAGTCAGACACATGGCTGTTCCTTCACCATCCACCTCCAACCCCTGGTGAGCGATGCCTTGTTTCTCAAACTGTACAACAGATAATATTATAGGGCGGATTAAATTAGCTGAAAAGATGTTACAATGATGCAAAATGTCTGGAAAGGGATATTACTTGGGAGGACAAGCCTGAAAATAAAGTACAGGATATTAACCTATCACCCCCACCAGAGGATATTCCTACGAAGTGGGCTCTCATTTGCAAATTGTCCGGTAATGAGTGACTCAGTCCATCCGAATACTTTCTCCGGCAAAATAAGGAGAACCGTTGACATTAGAACCTTGATTTTTGGCATGAAAGTGCATTAGGGGACTGTTACCAGCAAGTTCTGAGCTGACTTACTTTTGATGAAAATTTGACCTATAAACCTCGAAATTGGCAAAAACATGCCTTCAAAGACCATGGAAATGCACTTAATTAGGTCAATGTCAGTGCGACCTGACCTAATTGGGTCAAGGTCAATGTGACCTACTTTCTGACCTTATTAGTTGACCTAGAAACCTCGAAATAAGGTGGCCTATAAACCTCGAAATTGGCAAAAACATGTCCTAATGCCTCCTAAGACCATTGAAATGCCCTTAATTAGGTCAATGTCAGTGTGATCTGACCTAATTGGGTCAAGGTCAATGTGACCTACTTTCTGACCCAATTTCTGACCTAATTAGGTGACCTAGAAACCTCAAAGTTGGGGAAAACATGTCTCAATGCCTCCTACGACCATCGAAATAGTCAGTCTTAGTTCACGGTACACACTTGAATCATATCAAATCAAATCAAATCTTTGCAGCATTTCTATATGCAGCATTTCATATATATATATAGAATGTTGATTTCCCTATGTGACAAATTTCCCCCCGCAAATTCCATCAGCACTCCCAGAAAATAATTCATGGACATAAAATTTTAGAAATCTGTAGAGAAATTATAACTGTGGGTTCCAGTTGATTATTCGAGGATCAGATTGGGCTCCCATAAAAGCAATGCCTGCTACCATCCTGCATTGAGAAGATCCAGTAAAAAAACATACCTCGGCCCCTAGGAAGACGATCGGTACCCTCTCATCACAACAAGCTAGCAGATAACAAAGCTCTGGAACAAAATAAGGAGATCCTTTCGTCTTCTTCGATGGTGTCTCATTAGAATCACCCAACAAAAGCTGTAATTAATCAAATATTTCTCATAAATTGCAACTACATGTACCTATTTTCATAAGACAGAGGGAGGAAGGATTTTTAAAGGTTATACAAAATGGTCTCAAAATCTGCTACTTTTTTGTGCTAAATTGTTGTAGAGGTGATTATATAGACTTGTTTTACATTTTTGTATGTTTTCAAACTGCCCAAGGTTGGAAATAGCAGCAGTAAAGTGCGACAATTTCATGCCCCTTTCAAAACGGCGAAAGCTGTGACCGCTTGACCTGTGACGTCACAACCTGATTACGATCTCGCTCAAATGCCTGTTGTGACGTCAAAATGTCAGCGACATCACGCTAGAACTCCCACAGTTGGGTGAATCTTTCGTAACAACGCCCGACGTCATAGACTATGACGTTTAGGGCGCAATCGTAATCAGGTTGTGACGTCATGCACCAAAGGTCACGGCTCCAATACGTTTTCCCCCACATGTGTGCTATTCGTGTCCTAAAACCCACTTCGACGACATTACTCGAGAAAAAAATACTAATTTGTTGTTTGGAACCCTACTGGGTATGTTTTAATGCAAAGTAGTATAGAGTCATTTGGTATAACCTTTAATAGTTACCTGTTATCGTTTCACAATCAAGTGAACCTCATAGTTAACGGGAAGTTATACTGTGTGTACTGTATAATAAATACTTTGATTTTATTCAGCTCATTCAATGACGAAGGAAATGAATATTTTGGAGTTACTATTTGTCTAATTAATTACGCCATACATCTTTGGGTGGACAACAAAAAGGCACACACCTTCCTTTTCCTAGCAATGCTGTCCATTTCATGGGCTCCCATGTCTGCAAATAACATTGTATCAGTTAAATGATTTTCTGGGCAAGTCTTACGGTAAGCCCTCTAACAAATCAAACACAGGAAGTAAAATTTCCCTCCAAAAATCTGGGGTTATTAGAACATGAAATTGACAAAATGGTTCAAAATCATACATACATGTATAATCCATTATTTCTTTGTTATTTCAATAATTCAATAGGGTGATCAAATTTATTAGAACCACAAATTGAATAATGTTCTAAAATTGAGGTGATTGAATTTTGATAGGAGGATTGAATTATTAAAGGGATTACCATGACATTTATTTTTTCCAAATATTTCTGCAACAATATTAGTACAGTTGAATTCAATCAGAGAAACGATGTACAATGCAGCCGAATGTTATGTCGTTTATCGTAAAACCATATTCAGTTTTTCTTTTTCATATATCAGAAATTGGAATAAAAGTAGAACATCATGTTTGGATCAGAGAATGTTTGAAGACGATGATCAATAAAGCTATGCAATCCTAACTCACCATATAACTTAGTGTGTGGACCATGTGTAACAGAGAATGTGTGAAGTGGAAGTAGATGATTTGCCCTCATGAAGGTTTTGGGTCCTGTTTCCTCAGCGATGTCCAGCTCCACCCCATCATAGGTGGTGGGCGTCACCTTCAACAGGTAGTACTTGAATTCGACAGTCCGTGACAGAGATTCTGGAAGTTCTACCACCTGTTCAAGAACAAAAATCATATTATTAAAATGCATTGGAGATAAAGAACACATTGTAATAGCTCATTCCTACTGGAATGCCTTAGATGGTCGAATTTAGAAATGGTAGATCTCGCCTGATTAGGGCTTTAATTATCTGATTTATTATCTCAAGTTTGTAAATCTAATTAGTATACAACTTTCAGGATATTCTTGTACATTTTAAACTAGATGAGCTCTTTCTTGATAATTACATGTACAAATTTCGGGTGTGAACTACTCGGTTGATACTTTCCCCTCCAACAATCACTTATCTGTATACCCATGTACTGACCAGGTAGAAGTTGGTATGTCTGGGCAGCCGTACAAACAGTGTGTGTTTACTGAGGTTCTCTACAGGGTGACCCGCCAGGTTAATGATGGGTAGTTTCTTCTGACACATGGCAGGGATGTGCTGTACAGACTTCTCACAACGCAACAAGGCCAGATGTAATCTACAATACCAACCAGAAACATAATGTTATGGGAACCCAGACAGATAACTGCAATTCTCCAATCAGGTTCTCAATTCCCAATGAGATTCTCAGTCCCCAATCAGATTCTCAATCAGATTCCCAATCTCATTCCCACTTCTCAATCAGATTCCCAGTCTCCAATCAGATTCCCAGTCCCCAATTAGACTTCCTGTCCCCACTGAGATCCTTAATTCCCAATCAGATTCCCACTCCTCAATCAGCTGCTCAGTCTCCAATCAGATTCCCAGTCCCCAATTAGACTCCCTGTTTCCAATCATATTCAAAATCTCCAATCAGGTTCTCAATTCCCAATCAGAGTCCCAGTCAACAATCAGATCGCCAGTCTCCAATCCAATTCCCAAAATTGTACTGTTTGCCTACTGGCCCTGAATAGAACAAGTTATCAGCAAACCGATTTAACAGATTTGGAACATCGCTGGGTTGAACTGAAATAGGCTAAATAATGTAAATAAATCATCAAATTTGTTGGAAAAATTTCTTTACAAATGCACAAACGGTGGTGGAAAAAATAAACATTTATAAACAATGTTACTATTTATAACCAAATCAAACCTGCTTTGCTTAATGCCTAATCTCCATTAGGAAGAATATACAAACTGTTAAAAACGGAAGTTAAAACCAAAAGTTGTCTCCCCCTGGGGAGTTGTCTGCCCCTAGGGGAGCTCTCTCTTTCATCCCAGTTAAGTTACTATATAAGCTCTGCTCACTCCAATTCATATCCTCTTTCTCATTGTAATAAACCGAGACCTGTAGTGTGCAAGGCCGTGGCATGAGGGGAAGGAAGGGAGGGACAATCAAAGCAAAGCAGGTTTGATTTGGTTATAAATAGTAACATTGTTTATAAATGTTTATTATTTATTACCCAAATCGTAAACCTGCTTTGCTTAATGCCTCACTACCAACATATGGAGGTGGGAACCTCGGCCTTGTTGTAGCTCCAATAGCAGGCTGAGTAACCGCTGGGATGACACAGACATGGGCATAGACATGACACAGTAATACTCAACAAGAGAAACCCTGGTCGTAAGCAATGGGTAATTCATGGAGTTGATATAGAAGTTACTTATCTTGAGTGTCTCATCCATGTAGCTGTGATCGTGGATGTGGTACAAACAATATTACCAATACGAAGGAACTCGGGCAGTTGCTACTATGAGTATTCGGCTGGTAAGCGATGTATGAACAGGGGAGAGGCGATATGCCAGCTATCCGCAGCATACACGGTGACCAACTTACACCACCCTCAGTCCACAAACCGACTTAGGTCAACTCTCTGTACTTTAGTCCTTGATGCTTGATCCGGTCTTGTGTGAGTTGACAGCGGATGCCCTGAGTCTACTCTGCATCTTACGTCAACTTCCTGTACTTTAATCCCTGTTGCTGACACTGGTAACCTGAAACAGACATTAGTACTCACAAAGTGTCAGTTCTTTGTACGATGAACTTGTGAGTTGACAGCAGGTGACTCGGTTGAGATGATCTAGAAGAAGGTCATAGCTTCAACCTGAAATGACACAAGCAAATCTGCAGTAAAGGCAAAGATTAAAACTCACCATTGTGTCAGGCCTTGATTGATGACTTGAGAGTCGGTGCCTGGCAAGCTGACCTATTACTTCTTCCTTAGGTGATCATGTAGTACGTGGGCATATGATATGATTGAGAGATGAGATGAGATGATACAGCAAGCTGGCTGACTTGCTGCGATGATGCAAAATGCCCCCCCCCCCTCTTTTTGAAAGTTACTTGACCACGTGCTGGGCAGCCACCAGCGGCCCAAGCGTGGACATTCTATCTGATTGCACTGACAGATCCCTCAGATAGAAGTTAGTGAAGGTAGAATTTGTCGTCCATGCGCAGGACTGGACAATGTCATGAAGGGACAAGTTCTTCCATAAAGGCCATGACATAGCGATGGCACGAATTTCATGAGAAGAAGCAGTAGATAGAAGTGGGGGAGCGTCAATGGCTAATTGATATGACCACTTTATGGTCTTCTTCAACCATGAAGCAATGGTATTCTTGGTAATGTCACGCACTGCAGATGGCCGAAGGGACAAGAATAATAAACGACGAGAGCCCTGACCGGGATCGGTACGAGTGATATAGTGGCGTATGGCCCGAACCGGGCATAACAGAAGGTCGTCTTCAAGGTTATGCACGAAGTCTGATAACGCAGGGATGGAATACAAACGTTGAGCACATGAACCTAGGCGAACAGACTCATTTTTGGCGATGAACTCAGGGACGGGACGAAAGGAGATGCGAGACCAATCCGCCGTCCAGGTCATAGATGATCTCTCAAGAGCATGAAGTTCAGACACTCTAGACGCCAAAGCAAAAGCCGCCAGAAAAGCAGTCTTATAGGCAACAGCTTTTAGAGAAGCGGACTGTAAGGGTTCAAAGGGCGGACGAATCAGAGCACACAGAACCACACCGATATCCCATTTCGGTAACAGCTGGCGAGTACGGCGAGACTGTAACGCGAAGGCGCGAATGAGCGCAGAGATATTGTCGTTTAGGCTAATGTCGCTGCCGGAGGTAAGACGTAACACCCTAGCCAAAGCAGATCGATACCCTTCAATGGTGCTGATTTGAAATTTCTTATCACGGTGAAGGTGAAGGAGGAAGTCAGCTACGAGGGAAATAGAGGCAGAGTCGGGATCGGCATCACGTTCTCGGCACCAGGAGACGAAATAGGCCCATTTCGCCTGATAGAGCTGCGATGTGGAAGATCGATTGGCTGAAACCATCGTCCGTGCAACCTCTGCTGAAAATCCTTGGACTGAGAGTGCATTCTGGATAGTCTGCAGACGTGTAGGTTGAGCCACCGTGGGTTGTGATGAAGAATCCCGTGCGGTTGACGTAACAGGCTGGGCCAAACTGAAAGACAACGCGGCGGAGCAGTGAGAAGTGGAACCAGAACCGGAAACCACTGACGACGAGGCCACCACGGAACCACGAGCAGAATGACGCAGTCGTGTTGAGAAATCTTTTGAAGAACTTCCTGAATCAGGGCCATAGGTGGGTAGGCATAAGCCAGGAAGTTGTCCCAGTTGATTGAAAGAGCGTCGATGGCGAAAGCTTGAGGGTCCAGAATCGGACTGACGAAGAGGGCTAGCTGCGCATTGTTCCTCGTCGCAAACAGGTCGATCAAGGGGGACTCCCAGACGCTGCAGATCTGACGAAAAACCTCCGGATGAAGTTGCCATTCGGTCTGAAGAACGGTGTCGGGACGAGACAGGCGGTCCGCTAAGACATTGAGCCGACCCGGAACATGGCGAGCATTGAGATGACAATGATGAATGAGAGCCCAGTCGTAAAGATCCCACACCAGACGAAACGTTGAGAGCGATCGGGTGGTACCCATCTTGTTGATGTGGGCAATGACCGTGGAGTTGTCCGTCGCGATGAGAAGAGACCAATTCATGAGACGTAGACTCCAATGTTGAACTGCTAGGATGACTGCCTTCATCTCCAGAAGGTTGATGTGAAGTCTGGCATCCAAAGTCGACCATCTGCCGGACACCTCCAGGCCGTCCAGATGGGCTCCCCAGCCGGTCTCGGAAGCATCGGTGTAAAGATGGTGAACTGGGGCCACCAAATCAGATGTGGATGTAGAGACGTCAATACCGGAACCGCAGGATTGAGGGAAGACGTCTGTAGATAAGGAGACAGATGGTACTGCAGAGGCCGAACCTGGAGACAACCGTAATGAGTAAGGTCCTGCGTGGAAGTAAGTGAACCCAGCAGACTTTGCCACTGCTGACGTGTCTGAGACGTTGATGACAAAAACTTTAGTATCAACAGCTGAATTTTGGTCCAACGGTCCTCTGGGGGGTGTACCAGTTGTAGACGTGTATCGAACACCGCCCCGATGTAACGGCGAATTTGTGCCGGAACCAACTCCGACTTCAGAGGATGAGGAATGAAGCCGAGATGACGTAAAACAAGCAGAGTGAACCGGACCTGCGCGTTGAGAAGGGACTTGTCTGCAGCCCACGAGAGGATATCGTCGATATATATCTCGATTTGAATACCCCGAAGATGTAGAAACGCCATGACTGGTGAAGTGATACGGGTGAATAGCCAGGGGGCGATGTTGACACCGAACGGAAGGACTTGCCACTCGAACCGACGATCGTTGATAGTGAAACGCAGGTAACGCCGATGACGAGGGTGAATAGGAATATGGAGATAAGCGTCCTGAAGATCGACTGAGGCCAACCAATCCCGGTGATGTACGCGGGCCCGAATCGATGATACAGTAGCCATCTTGAAATGAGGAGGGGTGATTAGATGATGCTTGTTTAATATCTTGAGGTCGATTACCATCCTCATCTGGTCCGAATCTTTCTTCGGCACCAGGAAAACATGGCTGTAGAATCCTACGCTGTCTTCGGTTGGTGGTAACTCTCTGACGGCTCCCTTGTCGATGAGTGTGGTGACCGAAGACAGAAGTGTCTGCATGTGACCTGCGGGAACTGGCAGTCGGGAGGGATGAGGCCAAGCGATGAGTTTGGGCAGGGACTGAAAATTGAATAGGAAGCCGAACTTCAAGATCTTTATAATCCAGTCGTCATCCGTTATAAGCCGCCAATTCTCGCAGAAATACTGTAGACAGCCGCCCACGACCTGATGACTGAAAGGACGGAAGGCGGGTAGTTGAAAATCTTCGGCCTGATTGGAAACGGAAATCGGATAGTCATTTGTTGGATTGTCCACCACGTCTGGAAGACCTCCCACGGGCGGAACGGCGACCACGGCCTCGTGGAGGTTTGTCGAAGCCACGAAAACTACCCCGAGGAACCACATCCTGTTGGGTGGGATTGGAAGTACGACCCCGTTTAGGTCTCCGATCCACGGAAAAGGCAGGACGACGAGACACAGCAGAAATCAAACGCGATGTCCGTTCCTCACGAACAGCAGGCATGACGGACTCGATAGCATTGTTGAAAACCCACTTAGAGGATAATGGCTGACGAAGCAATTGATCCTTAACAAAGTATGGAACGTCAGGCTTGACCACCTTAAGTAACGCATTACGCTGAGCTTGCAGAAGCGAAACATAAGAAAAAGACCCGGCCTCAATGACATTACGGTTAGCTTTAATGAGTGTGTCAACGAAAGCACGCAAATAGGCCAGGCGACCAGGGGACAAAGAAGCCGACCCATCGTCCCGGCGTAACGCAGGATCCAAGGCAATCCGAGAAGTAGCCAACAGAAACCAATCCGCGACAGATGTAACACGTTGCATAAATAGCAACATTTCCAGAACATTATCCACCACTTTGGGAGGAACCGGAAGAGGAGATGATTTAACTGCCTTGGAAATCTGACTCAAATCCCGATCACGTTTGGGCGGTTTAACGGGCAAGATGTTATCATGAATCTCATATTGAAATGGAAAACTTGTTGTCGTCCTCCAATTGACGATCAAAAACCTCTAAATTAGACTCCCAAGCTGGTGACGGAGCGCATGAGATCGGTGATTTAAGCGACGTAGGCGCGAATGCGGCAGAAGCCGCAGTCGGACATCTAATTCGAGAAGAAGTGACAACATTCGAAGAAACAGGCATATCCGGAACAAGCGCCAAAAGCGCCTTCATTTTATCCGGAAAAGACATCATCGACGAATCATCCGAACTCTCCGCTGAAGAAGAGGAATCATGATCATTAGACGCAATCGTCGAAACCGGTGTGGGTGAACGAGAGATGTGACGTCGACGAGAGGTTGATAAACCGAGATCAACCGATTGATCAAGAAATGGAGTCTGCGACTGACGAACTTGGCGACCTTGATGAGAAGGTGAGACAGAACGACGTGGCAAACGGCGTGGAGGCGTAAGGGAACGTCAAACATAAGTACGAGAACGGCGTACCGGAGAACGGGAAGGCCGTAAAATAGTACTAGGACGAACCGGTGAACGAGATCTACGAACAGGAGAACGAGACCGTCGAACCGGTGAATGAGAACGACGTACGGGCGAATACAAACGACGAGGCGGCGTAACAGAACGTCGCGGAGAAACAAAACTCCGTACAGGCGAACGAGAACGTGAACGGCGTTGCGAAGTACATGAGCGTCGTTTAGAAGCACGGGAACGACGATGTGACGGATCAACATACGTAGCCACCGGAGATCGTAAGTCCGCAATTTGAACATTTAAAGTCGGATCCGAACGACCCTCCATAGAACGAGTTTTAGATAAACCAGTTTTAGATTTAACCCGTAAAGGTGAAATTGCCACACGACGATGTTTATTTCCTTTGGAAGAGACGGCATGCGATAAACCGATTGACAAAGGAGAATGAGAAATAACATGTGGTGAAGCAGAATTCTTTTGTCCGATGGGGACAATGGATCGCTCCGGTAAAACCGACCTGGCTCTAGAAGCCTTTGTTGAGGAGAACAATGGACCCGGTTTGACAGGGAGTCCAGACAATGCAATACCGGTAGAGGTCAGACTGTCTAGAAGTTGAATATTATCCTCCTGTAGGACGGTCCCACTCGGTGGAATAATTACAGACGCCGATGAAACTGGACTTTGAAATCTATGTGACAAATCTAAGCCAACACCGTCGAGATCCTCGTTGGATTTCATGTCATTTACAAGCGAAATTTCCAAAAGCCGTCTATCGACCTCCGATAGTGTAGAATCCTCAGACGCACGCAACAAATAAGCACGTCGGGCCTGGGCATATTTCTTCCAGGTAGCCGAATCCCATAACAAACATTCCGCACACGTGGCTTGGCGATAACACAAATCTTTACAAGCAAAACAAACCGTGTGGGCGTCCAAACGGGACAAAACTTGCCCACACGCACGACAAGAATTAGAAATGGGAACAGAAACCTCAGACATAACTAATGTAAGACGAATTTCCCGAAAAGAAAACACAAGTCAATCTTGATAAAGGATATAACCGGCGGTTACAACAACAACACAGCTGTATTGCTTCAACACTTCCTTGATGTGCACTACTCGAGTACAAACAGGAGAAAGAGGATATGAATTGGAGTGAACAGAGCTTATATAGTAACTTCACTGGGATGAAAGAGAGAGCTCCCCTAGGGGCAGACAACTCCCCAGGGGGAGACAACTTTTGGTTTTAACTTCCGTTTTTAACAGTTTGTATGTTCTTCCTAATGGAGATTAGGCATTAAGCAAAGCAGGTTTACGATTTGGGTAATAAATATATCACGTTTCTGATTTCTCTCTCTTGGTTTGAACCAATCAATCCAAGTGATAACGGATGATTATCAAAAAAAACAAAACTGTAAACTATGGATGTGTAATCCCGAGGTAAAATTAATGAGTATTAAGTGGGAATATCATACTAGATGTGCAGAGAAATAGACTACATGTACACCATAGAGTGAACATTGCCTGACAAGTAGGCAGGTAGGTAAAATGCTAATCCCGAGGAATTCTCAACGAGTATTAGATGGCAAAAATAAACTAGATGTGCCGAGAAATATACACCGTCATAGACTGATCTATGCCAGGTTGGTAGGTAGGTAAAATCATACAACATGTGACTTACCTAAGAGTAAGGAGAAGTTTCTCCACACCTCGTCGTTCTCCATTCAGGCTATCCTCTATGTCCTGTACCACTGGGTGATCTGAGAAATAACAAGTAGAAATTCAAGGTAGAACAATAATCGTAAGTGGATCGAAGTGCCTTGATAAAAACTATCCAATCAGATTCTGTTATTGTCACTGCTTGTTGTTGATTTTGGCCCAGTTACACATTGACTGCCTACTACGAGCATACTTGTATTGACTGTATCATTTAAATGCAAAATTGCCCAAGGGGTAAAAATAATGAATATTCATTTATCAGACTCACCTGTAGAGGATACCGAAGCCAGTAATGTACCCCTCTGTATATCTACAGCTAACCGTAACACCTCGCATGACAGACAAGGGGAGAGAACTGGCACCTGTAATGATGGCGGCATGTCCTTGATCTCACCTGGAAAGTGAACAGTAATCAGTGACTTATTCAGCAAAGACACAATAGTGAAAGAGGACTAAAATGATAATTTCAGAAAGGGTGAACCCCTAAGATATGATTGTCCGAAATCAGGTTAAAATATTTTGTTAAGCTGGCGGTTCCGTTACTGTTTAGGCTGACAGTTGGTAGTTAGCGATGTTGTGTAACCAATAAAGACAGTCATCCTGTATGACTCCTGTAAGAACTGTTTTTCTTAAAAATACTTACATTTTCCCTCAACAAATTTCTGTAAATCTTTGGACAGATCCTGGGGAAATAAAAGGTTAAAATGCAGACATTCATCCACAGAAAATATCTCACAATGAGGACATGAACCAAAATTGGTCATAAATGAAATTTTAATTATATTCCAAATTTTTGGAGCAAGCATTAGGGCTACTATTCAACAAATTCCCAAATATATTGAGTTGTGCTAAGAGGTGGCAACATAGAGACAAAAAATCTAACAGAATGTGGACGAAGTCTCAACTGTTTAATAGATCCAACTTATTTTCCTATTTATGAGTGAGTGAGTAAGAAAGATTTAATGTCCTATTTATGAACTGCAGAAGAGGTGTGGCTACTGCGGACTATATTACAGCATGCTGCCACTCTTCAATAAAGTGGATCAATGACGCAGCTATGGTATTCCCTCTAATAATTAAATCCCTGTATCAAAGTTAAATTACCCTCAATTTTGGAGACAATATTTAATCAGTGGTGCTGATAAATGTGACCTCCCTCCAAAAACATTTGAAATAACGAGGAAATAATGGATTCTATGCATGATTTCAGATAATTTTGTTAACTTCCTATTTCAATAAATTTAATCACCCCCACATTTGTAATGGAAAATTTCACTTCCTGTGATTGAATTAGTAGAGGGCTGACTGCAATCAATGTTTTAAATGGCAGCTTTAAATGACAGTTCCAGGACCTTGAACAATTTATATTTGGTAGGGAGCATATAAAGACAGCACACAAATACCTTTAACTTTGCTAATGTTCGAATTTCAACAGTCTGGACAAGCAGCTTTTCTATAGATAATTGATCGCTCTGAAAAATGAAAGCAGTGAAAATTAGGTCACTGAAACATCCTACAAAAACACAGATACAGAGCAATTTAAATTAAAGTAATTAACCAATGCCACTTTTAAATAATATTTTGAGATCTTCCAGTAAACCATAAAATAACCATATACAGGTTATGCTCATTTAATCAGCATCAGCCATACATCCTGCTGATTCAGATCGGCATATTCACGTCTTCTAACTGCTAGAGGCGCTTTGTATATCAAATAACTGAACCAATTGAAGTCTTTCTGATAGCCTTTAAGTTGCTTCATTTCAATGCTATGTACGAATGAACATCCATTAATTTTCTTTCAAATCTTTCTTCTGTGAGTCACACTATCGTCAGCCATGTTTTCTTTGTCCTGGAAGGAATGGTCCGTTTTATCTTCTGGCAAGGTTTGGTGGCTGTAGACACGTTCAGTCTGGATGCTGACTGTTTAGTGCCAAACAGGAGGAACAACAAAATGACAATAACACTTCCCAGACTCACATCTAAAGTGCAGTTTTATTGATAGCAGTCGAGTTAGACTTCTCCTGTAGTACGACATATTCAGTTAACAACCAATCCATGTTTGTACGAGAAATCAGACTACCAAACGAGCATAATAGTACTATCATTGGATTAAGTACAAAAGCACCTCTAACGGTAACCGTGCCAGTCTGCATCAGTGAAGAATCAGAAGAGTAACAGACGTGGCGAACCCCTTCATTCAGGCACCTCAGTTTCTTGTCCATCCATCTATTTCCGTGTGCTCCGAGCCAATTCCATATGCATGGATCAGAAATCTTGGCACTCGTCCCATCCAATCCTTGTGCTTGTGAGGTATTCCATGGCCACGGATGAAGTTCCATGAACTCATCATCAGTTCTTCACGAAGTCGGGTTGAGTAGACCCAGAAAGATTCGAATATTGGTGAAAATTTATATGCGTGTATGGAACTTTGTATGTGGATAAGGACAGTTTTAAGATTGCAAGGATTTGTTGGGGCGAGCGCCAGAATTTCTGGTCCATGCTCAAAGAATTGGCTTGGAGCACATGGAAATGGATGGACAAGGAATTGAGGTGCGTGCATGGAGGAGTTCGCTAGGCCTGGCTAAGAGAGGCAGGGCTGATGCTGATTTATTGAGTGTATATACATGTCAGCATAACTGGCAGAGCAGTCATTCAAGTATTTTACAGAATATCCACCATGATATAGATCTACCAATAGCTAGTTCATTTACCCTGATGGCCAGACCAACTTTCTTGCCGTCCTCTGCTGATATGGCTGGTATATGGGTGATCTGTAAGGGTTTACTGGGGTCCTGTTCTGACACATGGACACTCAACTTAAACACTGCAAAAAAGACAGATCAGGACAAATCATGTAAAGAAGATAATGGTAAGGAAGATGGAAGTAGTTTGCTTGATCAATGAATAACTCAACAAGCAACAAGTGAACAGTAATCTTATATAAAGCAATTTCTCCAATAATTCAATCATGGAAAGATCCTTTTCCTATCAAGAAATTTTAGGGTGGTTAAGGACATGACAGAGTTTTGGGCCCCATGAGGTGTGGTTTGTAGCGCCAAAATGAAACATCGATTTTGAAAGAAATTTTTCAGTATTAGCTTAAAGGAAATTATCTTATTATATGATCCGATTATTTTCCAGACCCTGGGGTATTCAGGTTTTTGAACAGCAGCGTCTTGAAGTAGTGTATTTGTGCAAATTAGTCTATTTTGGGATACATATGAAGCCAGTCCAGAATCAAGATAAATTTTACTCCAAAAATATTGGTCACATCAGTAGCTAGTTATTGCCTCAAAAAGGTGTTGGTTCTGGACTGGCTTCATATCTTTACAGAGAGAAAAAGATGATTTAGCATGAATCACCAATTTCAAGATGCTGTTATTCAAAACCCCTAAGACTCATACAACAAGATAACATACTTGAAGTTAAATGAAAAATTTCTTTCATAGATGATATTTCATAATTGCAATCCAAACCACGCCTCATGAGCACCAAAAACTCCCCAAACCATACCAGGTCCTTTACTGGATAGACTAGTAAAAATTTAACTGATATGTTTGGGTGGTTATATGTTGGAGTGGTTTAATTATTAGACACTTATCAGAATATCATAAAGATGTGAAAATTCTGCTTTCAATTTTTACCTGTAGGTAGTTCATTAGGTTTGACTTCTTTTCTTTGTTGTTCTCTGAAATGAGAGAGAATAACATGAAATTTGTCATTATACAGGCAATTAGAGTACAAGATACCAGGAAATGAGCCTTGAGGTGGATCAAGGGTCAAATATTCTGCCAGGTGACGTACCTCTTTATAATGTGACTACCCGTGGAGTTTATCAATGAGGAAACGTGAATAAATTTGGGAGAGTTCCTTTTAGATTAGTCTCTATATGATGACCAATCTCAATAGGGTCCACAATTTGGTGATACCATACGAAACATTACTATTCTTTGTAGCGATGCCAATATGTGTGAGCAATGAGAGCAAAATCAAATTGACAAGAGAATAGAAAAGAGAAGAAAAAATTTGTTCCATAATCGAGCAATCAAGCACAACAAATTGCAGTTCGAGAGTACATGTACAAAATTGATTACAGAATGATAAAAATTCTTTGATACAAAATGCTTTGAAGTACCCCACAACAGTCATCTGTACGTTATTGGTAGGGATCAATGAGTTAAAGGTGGACAACTCGTCCAAAATGACATCAACATGAATGTTTACCTCGTAAGCCACCTTAAATTTTGTAGTACCAATATGAAAGAAACATTCAATGAACAGAAGATATTATTGGAAACATGTGGATCGAGTCTCGGCCTGAAAGAGGCAAAATAAGAGAATGAAAGTATTATCAGTTTGCGTACCTCCAGTAAGAAATGACCAGACACTTGCCCACTGTACTGTAGTCCTCCACCCTTATACTGTCTCCAAGCTGGTCACGAATCAACCGTTGAGTCTACAAGTAAGAGTATTTCTCAGGAATACATTATCTCGAGAATAGTGGACTGCAGCAAATGTTCATCTGCATCTGATTTCCAATACCGGTTATCATTCCATTCATGATCACTCCATGCACTTATCAAATACGACTCAACAGGAAGTTTTCTATAATAATATTCAGCAGCTGGATAAATTTTTGATTGGTCAGTACCTGAATTTCCTCTGTAATGGCAGTTTTGAACTTTCCGAACCAGTACAAACATGAGGCAGCACCTAAAAGGTGCAACAACCGCCCAGCCAGACAGTTTTAGTCAGTGTATATTGGTGCACAATGAATGGAAAATGCATATGTAAAAGCCTGAAAGATTTGGTTGAATGCAGAAGATGCTTTACAGTGGCTTGTAAAAGATTGAAATGTGATAAATTCAGTGTTGGATCTTGGATGAAGTGGAGAACTATAATGAAAAATTTGACATATCACGTGCGAAAAATATGGCAGAAGAACAAAAATATTCTGAACAAAAACAAAAGGCTTCAAGCCATTCTTGCTTTGAACCCTAATAATAATCTGAACAATAATCAAAGTCTTCCGATTTTCAGTGGGAGCCAAGTAATATAGAGTTTTTGATAGGAATATGAAGCTGTGCATCTAAAACCCCTCGGCTCTGCAGGGCTCGAAATTGCCACAAGCCCGGCAGCCCGTGGCCGGTGAATTTAGAACTTGTCTGATTGAATATAGTTCTAAAGCTAGCTAACCAGCCCCAGTGGCTGGTTATAATTAAAGAATTTCACCTTTGTATAATGAAATATACCAGCCCGATGGTCTGGTAAAGTTTTATGGTAAATTCATGCCCTGCTCTGGGTGCCAGCCATTCACAATCTATTCAATTTAAACCATACATGTACTACTTTGAAAATATCAGGAACATCAAGCAGTCAAGTGACAAATATACAGATTATCAAAAAACTTGCAATCAGAAATGGCAGCAAAGTTTTCCGTTTAAGCAGAGAAACCGGCAGTCATTTCTTGATGTATCTATGACGTATAGCCCTTTCCGGAAAGTGCCTGATCTCCCCCTGATTAGCTGCCGCTCTTTGATGTTAAAGATACATAAAGCTGCTTCCGTTAAGTAGTCGTCTCGGTTTCACATTTACCAAGGCACCCGCAATTATTTTGAATAATATATTGATAAACTATTCATGAATATTTGTTTTAAAAACTATTCTTTTAATATTATCTACATGAACCGATACATCCTGTATTCGTGTACATTATGAAGTTAATTTTCTAGAAAAATAAAATATTTTATTACTAAACCTAATTGTGAGGGCCTTTGGTACTTACCAGAAGTTCTCTGTACCAACACACCCCTAGTGGAACAAGGGAGATAAAACCCTTTCCGAATTGGGTTATACCAAGCATACTGAACACTTGAACAGTATCAAAGGATATATAGATCATCAAAGATTTTACATAAATTGAAAACGGCTGCCAAGGTTTCCATCCAATCTGAGAAAACGGTTCGGTCATTCATTTTTAGTCTCTTGATGTACTGATGATGAATACAAAGTCTTGCATCAAACACTTGAACAGTACCAGAGGTATAGATTTTGCATAAATTAAAGATGGCAATAAAGTTTTCCACCTAATCAGAGAAATTGCTTGTCAAATAATTGTAAGTTTCTTGATGTATTGACGATTTGTTGTTTCATATGAAACACTAAAATGGTATCAGATATAGATCATTAATGCTTTTGCATAAATTAAAATGGTCACCAAGATTTCCGCTCAATCAGAGAAACCAGTTCTGTCATTCATCGTAAGTCTCTTGATGCAATGATGATGTATATCAAATTTTATGTTGAGCACCTGAATGGTATCAGAGATAGAGATCATTAATGATTTTGCATAAATTAAAGATGGCTGCCTATCCTTCCCGTCATTCAGAGGAACTGATGTGGTTATTCATTGCGAGTCTCTTGATACATCGATGCTGTATACCAAGTTTCATATAGAACACTTAGATGGTATCAGATATATATCATGAAAATTTTTGCATAAATTAAAGATGGCCGCCAATATTTCCGCCCAATCAGAGAAACCAGTTCTGTCATTCATCATAAGTCTCTTGATGCATTGATGATGTTTACCAAATTTTACATCGAGCACTTGAACGGTATCAGAGATAGAGATCATTAATGATTTTGCATAAATTAAAAATGGCCGGCCATCTTTCACGCCTCTCAGAAGAACTGATGTGGTTATTCATTGCAAGTCTCTTGATACATCGATTCTGTATACCAACTTTCGTATAGAACACTTCAATGGTATCAGAGAAATACATCATTAAAGATTATGCATAAATTAAAGATGGCCACCAAGGCTTTGACACAATCAGGGAAACTGGTTTGGTCATTCCTTTAAAGTTTCTTGATGTATCGATAATCTATACCAAGTTTCACACTGAACAGCGAAATGGTTTCTGAGATACACAAGATTCATGGTTTCGCATAAATTAAAGATGGCCACCAAAGTTTCCACACAATCGGGTCCAGATTCAATAGGCTTGTGGTTGACCGGTCACAACAATTGTTGACGAATTTTCCGTGACATTGCCATGGAAACCGCAAAATTCATCACAAATTACCCAAATTCGATAGGCTTGTGGCTGACCACCCAACAATCCTGTATACCAAATTTGAAGTCTCTAGAAGCAACGGTTTGGCTTCTAAACCGGTCACAAGAATTGTTGACTGACGACCGGACGTCAGGTTAAGTGAGCCAACCTCGAGGTAACTGTCACAAATGTTATTTACCAACGTGAAATCGCCCAATGACAGACCAAGTGCACTCTACTCTAGTGCAGACATGAATACACTAAGTTAGATTATGATGATATCTCCTCTCCTTGAAATCTTCAAATTGTGAGCTTACCTGTGAGTGTAACACCTCCAGTTGTAATGACTGACAAAAGGAATCTATAATCTGGGTTAAGGGTACATATTATCTAGAATATTCCATCTATCTTTTACTTATCATATATCTTTTTATCAGTTTCACTTTCACTTTCTTGTAATATAATATTTTCGGAATGTACATTGTACATGAGAACTATTGTCGAAATCAACTCGAAGAAAATTTTTAATAACATCAATGAACACATCACCGATGTATAGATTGCATGCAAGAATAAAAGGATACGTAGAACCCTATAGAGGTTGTGAAGTGGCTTGTCGTTATCCAACAAACGGGACTGTATCAACTGGTGTATGTAGTTCACCTAAAATAGAGGAGGTCATACAACACAAATCTATGGAATAATATAGAATATTATATAAACAGGGAGGGGGAAGGCAAAGGTGATTTTATCACATACAGTGAGGCTTCTTTAAGACAATTCAAACGTTATGATTTAGTTTGAAAAAAATGTAAAATTCATACAATGAATCAAAAGGTTTGTCTCATGGATTGAAGGAATATTAGCTGATACTATAAAGGGCTGTTCCAGAAAAAAAGTACATGGTATGGGGGGGTGTTGCTGGGGAGGAAAGACAATTCCATGGTATATGGATGGGGATGTCTTCCAACATTAGAGAGAGATGGGGAAAATGGCAAATGGGTGAATGGAGTAAGATTGGAGTCTTTCCTATACACTACGGTAATTCCTCTAATAAATTGATCACCGGAAGTGATATTCGAGGTATTAAAAATGAGCTGTGATCGATTGATTGCAACTGAGTGAAAGCAGTGATTTGCAAGTCGGAGAAATGAACCTTGGATCATCGAGTGCTCGGTTTTCAATTCCACGACTTGTGACATCCGTGTCCGGGAAGGTACAGGTGATTCGTTTCTTATTCTACTTACCTTGGGTATGATTCAATACACTCCAGCTAATGACAGTTTTAATACTCCAACATCAGCTGAATTAATACCCTGTTATCAAACACGATCTAGTTCAAACGGTTGGTGTTCACTTGCCAAGTGCTTGCTTGTAAACTTGCTTTACGGGAAGGGAGACTACTCTAGAAAACAATAGACTATTCTCCCTTTCAAACAGGATTGATTGAAAATCGGGGGTGATTGAATTATTACAACTTCTGATCGTATTTTCCTCCAAAAATCATGGGTAATTGATTGATTAGAAGAATCACTGTATGTACATTTTTTGGAACAGCCCTAAGAATCAAAAGTTTCAACTTACTTGTAAAGAATGTACTAAATTCTTTCCACCTGAAAACGAAAAAAACACAAAAATGTTGGATGATTAAATTTAGGAAATGAGCAAAGCAGTGGACAATTCATCCACGGCTGGAAATAAGGATTGGACATGGTAACCTGTGAATAGGCTACAATGAATGCCCCCAAATTCATATGTAAGGGTAGCCCCACCACCACCCCTCCCCACCCCCAATGGTCTCCTCTCGAAGTTCCACCACATGGCAGTTATCATCATGGAATGGATATCTTCGAAATGATGGATGGCGTGTGTGACGCCACTTTTTGAGTTAAGGTGCCACAGATCAGCAGAATGACATTTTCTCTTACCCGGATCAACTTGAGCTAACTTGTGTGGCCCTGTTGAACATGCTAGCCATCAGGCAGCGCATTAAAGTAAAGGCGTACTCACTTCCTGTCTCATGATCCTCCACCAGTATGTCAATATCTAATAACCTCCAGGGGATGGCTGAACTGTCGCCCATCAAGGTCAAGGTCACCTGCAAGGTCATATCATAAGGTTGGGATTATTGTCATACTAGTAATACAACCACATTCATGAAGTCATTATTATTATCTGCAGTGCTGATCAGCTGATCAGTCCCTATGTGGGATACACTTTCATTATCTTCTGTGCACCCAACCCCTGATAGTTCATTGTTCTCTCCACATGGCAGAACAAAGTGGTTTCAACCTGTGAGAGGGGTATCTGACAAATCTGTTACATTTCAGCAGCCCAGATTAGCAAGATGTTTATTTTGTCTTATCAATAGCAGGACGTTCTTTGTCGTATGGACAGAATAAAACATATATATGCTTTAAGCCAATAATTCAATTTCCAACCGAAAAAACATGGTTTGATCAAATTTATTAGAACAGGAAGTTGACAAACTGATCCAAATTCATGCAGATAATCCAAAACTTCTTCTGTACATGAATTATTTAGCAAGTGATCAAATTTGCCAACAAAAATGGAGGTGATTGAATTTAAATAGAGTGACTTAATTATTAGGGACTTTACTGTGCTAAAGAAAGAAATCGGATGTAGTGTTTCAAAAAGAAGATTTATACTCACCTCAAATTCATATTCAACAAGGAATTTAACCCTCCCATTTTCTGAAATAAGTAAATATGTGTTTGAAGACCAGGACAAAATGTAAGGGCTGTTCCATTTAAAAAGGTATGGGAGGGGAGGAAGGCACTAAATTTTTTATTCTATGGGTCATGGGAGGAAATTCCCTTCAATCCATGTTAGAACATTGGGAAGGCCAGTAAAATTTCTATGGGTGGTGGGGTATAATTCAAAGCTGCCTTCCGCCCCTCCCATACCTTCTTAAATGGAACAGCCCTAAGTGACACTGAAAGAGTTGGGCCTGAAAGTCAGTTTCGTAATTGAAAATTTCACACAAATACATAGGCCTATATCAGTATTTTAAATTCAATGCTTGTTTTTACTTTTCAAAAATATAAAGTCTGTAATTTATGCTAGATATTAGTATTTTCACCAAACTGTAGCTTGTTATCCATTAAACAACTTCTCAGTTTGATATCAGTCCATCTTACACAGGGAAACATTGAATGTTCAGTACTGTGCAGTTTCCAACCCATCAGTACTTTTCAGAAAGGCAATGGTATGGATGATAGGGGCTGGTACTGCACGGAAATCTTCAGGCCAGTACTGTACAGTAATTAATTGAGTAGTTCAGCACAGAGACGAACTGGCTTTTTCCATCCTAAAACTAATCAGTACTGTACAGGCCCCAAGCAGTACTGCTGAGTTGCTGTGAAGAACCATTCAGTTATTGACTTAATGGAACCGTAGAGTACCTGCTTGGTACTTATAATTAACTTAATGGTATTGCACAGTTACTTCTCAGTACAGCATGGTCAGCAACTTCCAAGAGGCCTTTCTGAGCAGAAATAGCACCGGTCAGTAAGACCGGTCTGTGCAAGGCATTACGGAAATCCCAATTTCAAGGTTTAATGTTGTGTAAAACCTGTGTTCCTATGAATCAACCACTGGTATCACTTAATGGAATGCAAATCTGTGTGGCTAATTCAGTGTAATGGCATCGTGTTAAATACAATATTAGTAATATTAGTTTCTAACACAGTTAGAATTCAGTTAGCATGAGTTACCTATCCGGAGACGCCTCATCTGCTGTGGGAGATCACTGGACACGAGTCTGTACTGGATGACTTGGTTCAGTCTCTGTAAGGTCATACGTTTGTCCGGTATGGTGATAGGATCAGGGGGCACAATCTTATCCTGGTCAAGGGGAAAATAAATCAGGTCATCAGCAATTTACCTTTCACACTTTCTTTCTCCTCATTTTGGGGTGTGACCAAATTAATCAGGCATATACTTTCTAATAGATTCTTCAGGAAGACGAATTATGCTTCGATGACATGCTCACGGAAACCCCTCCAATAATTCAATCACATTACCAAAATTCAATCATGCCCAACTTTGGGAACAAAATTCAATCGGTTGTTCTAACAAATTGATCACCTTCTAAAATCATTGAAGTCAAAAAGAAATAAGAGATTATATGCATGATTTTGAACCAGTTTGTTGTCTTCCTGTTCTAATAAAATTGATCACCCCATATTTCATGGTAGGAAATTTTACTTTATTATGTTTTTCTCGGAAATGCGCCATCATATCAGTTGCTCCCTCCTAGGCCCTCTAAAAATCGCTTCAATGATTGCGGCCTAAAACAACTCACTGAAGTTTTTTCTCCTGAGTAACTAATGTCTCCCAATTCCAATTCAAAATATTAATTACTTAAGTTAAACATAAAACTAAAAAAGTAGGCTGTCGCCATCGGGACCCCTCGGGCCGGGCCCAGGGCAATTGTGGAAATAATGTTTCTGACCCCAACAACTCACATATTTGGGGTGGGCATAATTTTACCTGTATGATATAGATCATAGACAGACAAAACAATATAGCAACAGAGCAGTGATTACCTATTGTAGATGTAGTCGAACGATTACTGTCTATTCACAGCAATCCACACAGGTTTGTGGTAGGAGAAGTAACTCTCCAACACTCCACTTGATGTATTGGGGGCGTTACTGTAGAGGTGGTCTATGGTAGTGTGGAGGTCTGTGGTGGGCAACGGGTGGATACGTTCTTGTAGATTGTAAGTCTCAAAAAAGTCTAGAAATTTTCTCTTGTCTGTGGAGTCTTTTAACAAGTCTATGTTAAAGTCACCAAGGATAACAGTTTGCACGAGAGATGGGGATTGTGACCTGAAGATGGTAAACAGTGCATTAATGACATCCTGTACTGGGGATCGGGGAGGGTTGTACAAACCAATGACCAGCATGTCTGTTGACGGACTTGAAAAACACATCCGACAGCACAGACTTTCAATAGGCTTCTGGTACTGGCTGTATTAAACAACTGTATGAAGTTTCATTGTTGTGAGTGAAGGACTTTTTGAGATAATGTGTTTACAAGGATATGGACCAACAGACATGTATAAAGGGGCATAACTCCTGAAAAACACATCCGATTACACCGACTTTGAATAGGCTTCTGGTACTAGCTGCATTAAACAACTGTATGAAGTTTCATTGTTGTGAGTGAAGGACTTTGTGAGATAATGTGTTTACAAGGATATAGACAGACAGACATGTATAAAGGGGCATAACTCCTGGAAAACACTTCCGATTACACCGACTTTCAATAGGCTTCTGGTACTGGCTGTATTACACAACTGTATTAAGTTTCATTGTTGTGAGTGAAGGACTTTTTGAGATAATGTGTTTACAAGGATATGGACCAACAGACATGTATAAAGGGGCAGAACTCCTGAACAACACATCCGATTACACCGACTTTCAATAGGCTTCTGGTACTGGCTGTATTAAACAACTGTATGAAGTTTCATTGTTGTAAGTGAAGGACTTTTTGAGATAATGTGTTTACAATGATATGACGGACGGACGGACGGACGGACGACGGAGGCAACGACAATACCGCTCGGCAGAATCTGCCCGAGGGGTAAAAACCACAATGTATCTCTGACCCATACAGCTCACAAGTGCAGACAACAGGTTGTATACTAACCCTGATACAAGCTGGCAGTCTGGGGTATGTTCCAGTTGTTAGGACATCCACTGCACATGGGAGAGAGAAGTTGGGCAGTCTGAAAACGCAATGGAAATATCCATCATACATGGGGAATGACTTTTCAAAGTTGCTAGAAAAGAGTTTGAGGGAGTGGGGTTTAACATCACTTTCAACTATTTTTCAGTTACATCACAATGACTCAGACGCATTATCCGGACATCGAGGCAACCAATCCTTCATCTATCCTCTTTCTACTGAGCATCAAGCTAGAAGGATACATGTTACATTTTATAAGTCTTTGGTATGATTCGGCCTGGGATCAAACATGGGACAGGTCTGCCACTTGTGAGGCGACCGCTCTCCCACAATGCCACTAAAGTGCAGTCTTTCGAAAAATGAAAAATATTAGAATTGCATGTCCTTTATCGTACGGAATTAGCAAGCCTTTCATGCCAAGCCAGGTCATTGCTCTCAACCCTGTGTTTATCAAAAGGCTATTGCTGATATTGTTTTGAAATTCAGAGAATATTGTTGCTAAACATCAGCCAAACTAGTGTGATGAGTTATGCGAGAGAGTACCTGGCATTTAGAAGAGTTTCTCTCGCCATCCTGGCCAACATGTCTGCCGTCTCCACAAACAGCATCGACTGCTTCTCCAAGAAATAACAAATCTCCTGAAACATGGGAAAGAGAAACAGTCACAAGTTAGTTAGATGCTAAGTTTTATAATAATTCAATCATGGAAAGTCTACATTCAAGTGGAGAAATAAATGCTATTCATAAAATCAGGACTGCAAGTGGCTCACAGTGAAAATGTTGGAGAAAATATAGGAGAAAATTTGCCAAAATGTAGGAGAAATATAGGAATTTTCTTAATAAACACAGGAAGGAAGCAATCAGAGATTGCTCAATTGTATGCCCCCCCTTCCACTTTAATCCGACACTGCCCCGCCATTGTTCTGTTCTTTATTGGTTGGTGGAGGCCTAATTTGGATAATTATAAAAATTCTGTTTCAGTCACTTTTTTGCCATGCCTCACATAATACATATTCCAAATATCAAGCAACAAGTGATAATACGATGCTTCGATGCAAGATGGTCGCCAGGGCTTTCGCCAAATCCGAAAATGTGACCTGGTTATGAGACCTACATTCCTTGGGAGTATATTGTGGTGAAATTATGAAGCGATCAGTGAATTTTGTACCCAATTCACTGTTTTTGGGGCAATTTCATACTTCAGGACCTATGTTGTCTGCTTTGGAATGTAGAATAACATATAATATAGCCATTTTCCTGGTTCAAATCAGTTATGGACTGAGATCCAGCTTGGACAAATAAATATATCCCATTCACTTAGGTTTAAACAAAGGGCCATAACTCTTGAAAATATAACCGAAAACAGAGAAACTTCACTGACCACATATCATGCGTATTTCATACTTGTTCATACAATATTAACCGAGATCCAGCCCTACAAATCCCAATTCACAAAGATTTGAAGAAAAAAGGGCCATAACTCTTGAAAATATAGGCGAAATGTGGAGAAACTTCATGCTGCACAACTACAGGGCACTGATCACATATCCTGCAAATTTCATAATTGTTCATACAATATTCACCGAGATCCAGCCCGGACAAGTTCCAATTCACAAAGATTTGAAGAAAAAAGGGCCATAACTCTTGAAAATATATGCGAAACGCGAAGAAACTTCACGCTGCACAACTACAGGGCACTAATCACATATCCTGCAAATTTCATAATTGTTCATACAATATTCACCGAGATCCAGCCCGGACAAGTTCCAATTCACAAAGATTTGAAGAAAAAAGGGCCATAACTCTTGAAAATATATGCGAAACGCGGAGAAAATTCACGCTGCACAACTACAGGGCACTGACCACACATCCTGCAAATTTCATAATTGTCCATACAATATTAACCGAGATCCAGCCCGGACAAGTCCCAATTCACGGAGAATTCAGGAACAAAGGGCCATAACTCTTGAAAATATAAGCGAAACGTGGAGAAACTTTACGCTGCACAACTGTGGGTCATTGACCACATATCATGCAAATTTCATACTTGTCCATACAATATTAACCAAGATCCAGCCCGGACAAGTCCCATTCACAGAGATTTCAGAAAAAGGGCCATAACTCTTGAAAATTATACCGGAACTCGGAAAAAACTCCACGCTGCACAACTACGAGCCACACGCCACATTCAATGCAAGTTTCGATCCTGTCCATCAAATATTAACCGAGATATTGCCCGGACAAGAAATTCGGACGGACAGACGGACGGACAAAGCGATCGCTATATGCCCCCCCTCTAGTTAGAGGGGAGGCATAAATATAGGAAATAAGAGTAAGACAGATCACTACTCCATTATATGCTTTCAAAATTGGTAGTTTTGTTTAATGTTTTTAATGTTTAATAAAATTATTTCCAAGTGCTGAATGCGGTCATAATTGTGATGGTTGAGGAGATCCGTTCTGCTGCTTGGTTCAAGAAAAAGAAATTTAAATGTGTTCATATTTGCCGAATGAAGCGAGGCAAAACAATTTCTAAAATGTATTTTCCCATGCCAAATTGACTCCTTTCTGAGCTTTGGTGAAGGTTTTCATAAGAAAAAGTCAAAATATAGGAAATATAGGAGGCACTTGAAGGCCTGCAAAATATTCAGTGTGGTAATGGTGATTCTTCAGTGTGGTATTTCTTCAATGTGGTCATGGTGGTAGAGCATCACAGAATGTTAGCTATTCTCTGTTATTGTTTGAGTGAAAAGATCAACTTTTTTACTCTAGTTAATTAGGGGCTGAAGCACCATTTCATCATTTATCATATTCGGGGGTGGGGGTAAAAGCCCACTGAACTGGAAAACTGAATCACCGGTAGACATGGCAGTAATATTGATGTGACATTCATACCCCAGTGAATTGTTTGTTTTGAAATACGTCTACTTGACTGTAATGGTTGTAAATTTAATTTCACGATACTCTAGCAAACATGATCTTGCCAGTGATCATAAAATGTTGGAACTATAGAGCGGACATGAAGGTTTCATGGAAGTGATCGAGTCATAGATAGATAATCGCATGTGTTCATGTCAAGGTCAATGGCAATGAAAACATGGAAGTGATTTGTAATGCGTGTGGGCAGTTTCGCTAAATTGATGATTCGCGTTCAAGCCAGAACAGTCATGGAAAATTTTCTCTGTGTTCGCGAGTCTACAGCACTTATCAGAGGTTATCTTTTCAAAGTACGCTAGACTGTCGTGATTAATTATTGGTTATCACTTTTCTGAAATTGCACTGAAAATTAATGAGGTCAAATTTACTGGACAAGATTGGGTCAAATGACCATAGTCCTGTCAAAGCAGCCCATCGTCGAGCAGCCTTGGGTGCGGATACAAGATTTATAAACGAGGTTGCTGGTCGATATATTCCAATACAAAGGTGATAATTCTGGTTATTTGCCAGGATACAGGAGTACTTACTGCACATTTGTCCACCTTACTGGCACTGTTTGCCCATTTCACCAGAGCCAGTAATCGAATAAACATCTGCCTAGTACGACTGGCAAACTGGACAATCTCTATTTTCCTGTAAAAGTTAAATCAAATAAGGAACAGTGCATAGTACAGTACTTATATACTGCAAATCAGCCATTTTGTTCATCCAGAAGGGTTTTCTAGACCAAAATCTCTCATAAACTCAATTTTAAAACATTCTGAAAATGAATTACCAGCATGATCTTCATGAGCAAATAAAATGCAATGTTATTGTTAGTAAATTAGCAGAAAATCCATTTTTTGTCAATGCACAACACTGAGCAGAATGTCTACACAAAAATCAATATTTCTTCAGCTCGCATCACACTATAAGGCAAAGTTGTCTCAGGGTTGTACCGTTCTTTGAGTGATAACTATATCCTATCGTATTACAAAACTTGAAGTTGGAGAGTAAAACATGTGCTATCCTACATATTGACAAGATTTTAAACAATTTTAATATTTCGAGTGATTCAGCCTTGATTCTGAAGTACGAAATGGATTTGTAAGTTGTACCTTTCCATGTCCGTTTTCCTAGGTAACCTGAAAATAAATAACATAGGAATATAGCAAAATACACCACACGTCAAAACAGACTGTGGATGTATTCAGTTTGAAACTTTTACTGTTGGTAGTTGTAATGGCAGATTTTCAGATTCCAAAATTTACATACATTTTAACTAGAGTAAAAAAGTTGATCTTTACATGTGTACAGTTTCCAAATCTCATATGCAGACAGAATAGTTTTAAAATCCCAATGTTGGAGGATCTATCTGTTGCACATGAAGTTAATCGAAAATTTATTTCATTTGAAGATACTACATATTTAAAATTTCTCAAAAATGAAAGTCCAGTTTGAAGTCCTGACTGACAAAGGAAAAAACGAATAGAACATACAATTCTGAGAGAACTGTTAACTCATGGTAGGTCCTCTGGATGATGAATTCTATTAGAGTAGCCAATGACATGGTCCCTGCTCCACTCTGGGGCCCCACAGGGATGGGTAGCTGGCTATCAACTGGTGGCATCTTGAGGCTCACTACAGAACCCCAATTAACTTAACACCTGCAAAATGAATAAAGGTTAACCAATCATCAAATGGCTTAATGTTACACTCAAGGTTTTTTCACTCATATGGTGACAGTCAGTTCGGTTGGTGGAGGAAGCCGGAGTACCCAGAGAAAACCACCGCCTGTCAGCAAGTAACTGACAAACTTCCACACATAATAAATGGGCGTCTGTGTGCAACTTTCGAACACTGCAGAAACCTTGACCATCTCTTGTGGCGGTATCAGAACAGTACCTCAACTGAGGTATTCAACCTAACCTGTTTATTTGTTATCACAAAAAAAAAAAAAAAAAAAATAATAATGTAAACATAGGACTTCTATATCACGGTCAAAATTGCTTGTCATTTCATTCCTCTTTGAAATTGGGGGAAAATATTGCCCTGTTTTGTGTATGCTAATGGAAATTATCAAATTCTCGGACAGCCACAACAACAACTGGGCATAACGCATTTAGCGGTGGTATCACTATCAAGGTGTAAGATCACCAAGGGCCTAGTCTTCGTTGACACGGCATGTTCAGAGATCAGTTGGTGCTGCACGGAAAAATTACATACCAAATCAACTTTCATTATGGTTGTACCACTCGCATGTATAACTGAGCACACAATAAGGGTTTTGAGAGCTGTAATAACCCATACCTTTTCTAATATCGCACCAGGACAAATTTTCTCTTCCGCAACCATTTTGTCCGGTCAACGCCACCTATGAGCGCTGATGAACAGGGGACGCAACTCTGTGTAAAGTATTAGCAATTGATTCAAGAATTCGCAACTTCTCGATGTCAGATAGCCGAATGACCATTCGTTCGGTTTGATGTTGCAGGCGCGGCAGAGCCGGGGTGGGGTTTGGGGATGGGGGCGGGGAGGGGGCTGCACAATGAAAAGAGGAGCCAAGTACCACTTTGCCCACTCCTCCCCCCCCCTCATTAATTTCAACTCAACTGCAACGAAATGGGTCAGATGAAAGAAAATCCAACGCGCAAATCATGCGGTTTAGAAGATACTATCGATCATTATTTCATTGAATGTCCACAGAATGCTGTTCTGGACAATTGTTAGGATTTTATTGTATAGTCATACAAACATTGACATAGATAATGATTACAACGAAATTTTATATGGATACTATAAAACAGAGCGATTTCAGTCATCAGTTAACCACTTCACAAATCATGTAACAGAGAACACATATTAAAGAAAGTATATGCAATCAATAAGACAGCACAGCTCTATTCAATGATATTTACTTAAAGTGCCTTACACGATTTTGTAAATTGATAAATCTGAATACTTCAAGTGAGTATATACACCCTACTGAATCGACAAGTATGATTATAGGTGAATGCACCAGTCCATTTGTCATGCGACCATGAACTGTAGGTTGGATCACTTCACATTGAAGCCGCATAACAGCTGCAATGTTATAATGAGGCAACATATGATTATATATCAGATATGTCGACAGTCCATTTGGCGAATCATTGGATCAGACGATGTGCTCTCTGTGCATCATTCACAAGTGCATGTTGACCTACCATGGACTGTCGATCGGTCCGATGATGATACCATGGACTGTCGTAATATCAGACAGACAGAGAATAAACTATTAATGGTTCATATTCCTCTTAAACACACACAAGTGGAAGGAATCGAGAGATGAATGAGTCAGTGATACATGAGGCAGGTAGTAAGTTCCCACGTGTTCATTTTGTGCTCATTTCCTCACACTATAATTCGATGCTAATACCTACCATGGACTGTCTACCAACACCTAAAAACACCTCTCGCCGCAAAAATGTTTAAAAATTTTGTTAACTTGAAATAGTAATAACCCTACATTTGGTGACAATATAGTACGATATCTCTCCTTCAAAAAATGACTGGACACCAGTAACCATACCTGTCATCGATATGCTGAAAATCGTTCATTTTCGGCTGTGGTCACTGTCGTCTGGTCAGACACACGCCCACGCTTGATAACGAAAGCACCGAAAAACCTACCATTGACTGTGATTTGACACGTGACCGGCGGTTTTCGCCTATAATCATACTTGTCGATTCAGTAGGGTGATATATAGCTTGTCCTTTATGGGGTTGGGAGAGGGGGGTATATATACATAATATATTTCATTTAGTATTCCGCAAATATATTGAAATAAGAAATATAAGGTGTTAGATGTTACATCTGATCTTTATATATAATTTTTGCTACTCTAACACCCAGGCTACGTGGGCATTGTAAGGGTATATTGTGAAACCGTTGCCAGAACAATGAATAAATGCCCAGTTGCTTATTCCATGGCTTAAAAGGAGAAAAGAAATAATAATAATAAAAATATAAAAAAAATAAAAAATGGGTCAGATATATGTGTAGAGAATCGTCAGTAAATATCGTCTGAAATTCCGAAACCCACCATTCTCCCATTCACGTCTTCAGAGGTCCCAAGTATTGACCTTTCATATGGCTGGGTGGGTACGGTATAGTCGAATTATTTTCGAAGCAGCGTTTGTCATTAAAAAAAAACAACGTTGATTGACATTTTTGTTTACCTCTTGCGACATGACCTTATTGCGAAATATTCCACCCCTCTCAAGCTTCTCAAAAGCGAAAAGTGCATAATCATGATAATCACGTATAAAATTTTTAAAAAAAGCAATCCGGTAACGGATACTCCCCCTCCCCCTCCCCCAGGTGTTTGCCAAGCTATTTAGCTGGAAGGGTGTCGTCAACAACAGGTCGGGCAAGGTTGCTCACTTCCGTACGACCTTCTCTCGATCATCCGTATACATTTTTACAGAAAGTAGCTTACCTCTATACCGATAATTCACCTCCGATTTTATTCCTTATAGGCTTATTGTGCAATCTTTGTTTAATTAAGATACAAGTCGCACCGCGAACCCAGTGCTTGCGTTCACGCACACTTTCTGGAACGGTGACAATATATCCCCTCCGTACGATCCTATGGCAAGCCAAAGAATTTCCGATATAGGGAATTAAATTCCCGATATCGGAATTGAAATTTCAGATATCGGAATTAAAATTTTCGATATCGGAAATTCATATCCTTCAATGAATTCTCGATATCGGAAATTCAATTGCAATTTCCGATATCGGAAATTCGGAGACAATTCCCAATATCGGAAATTCAATTTCCGATATCGAAAATCGTCACTGATTTTCCGATATCCGAAATTTTGGGTTGCTTTGGCTTGCTATATTACAGAGCTAATTCAGTGACAATTTCCGATATGGGAAATTCTATTTCTGATATCGGAAATTGAATTCCCGATATGGGAAATTCTATTTCCGATATCGGAAACTGTCACTGAATTTCCGATATGGGAAATTCTAATTTCCGATATCGAAAATCGTCACTGATTTTCCGATATCCGAAATTTTGGGTTGCTTTGGCTTGCTATATTACAGAGCTAATTCAG
>JAVTVY010004437.1:0-40375 GCA_036873755.1 Hanleya hanleyi
TGTCATCGTACACATGCGCACGCATCTATGATGCACCCGCACCCTGGTGTACCCTATGCCCTACGGGCTCTAGGGTACAGGTTGCACCACAGATGCGTGCCCATGTGTACGATGACGTCACTTCCAATCTCTGAGCTCCAAGAACTCCGAGCTCCGCCTCACGGGAGCTGCCACCGCCAGCGGGCGTTGACGGGCGTCAACGCTCGGTGATGGTGGTGGTGGTGTCTGTACATATAGGAATGAACACGTGTCCCTCATCAGTCCATAATGTCCACGAAAGTCCTTAAACGTCCACGAAAGTCCATGAAAAGTCACCCAAAAGTCCAGGAAAGTCAATGAAAAGTCCACCAAAGTCCATGAAAAGTCCATGAAAAGTTCCCAAAGGTCCACGAAAGATCTTAAAAATCCACGAAAGTCCATAAATGTCCTTAAAAGTCCACGAAAGTCCATGAAAATCCTGGACACAAATGGTGCGCAGGGTCAAAGCTTACTTCCGGTACGAATCATGGGAGATAACCAGAATTGTTCAGAGTTATCTGCCCCTAAAATGGGTCACCAGGAGCGCTTCATATACTACTGGTCACGGTTCATCATTTCCGTCAACTGACTTGGTAGGCTGATTATCTCATCACCCTCCAATATTTGCATCAAATGCAGCAGATGTTTATTGTTATCACCGGTTTTGATTATTTGAATTGTTTCATTCACCAATAACCACAAAACTCGCAACTACAACAGGTTGGACAAATAACAACCCCGAATGGCACCTGTCGGGACAAACACGCGCACTCTCTGCATAACTCGACATCTGCTACAAACTTCAACGCCTAATGGTTGGTTACAGTTTTTACAAAGTCGGAGCGGAAATGAACGGGATAATTCTTCCTCACATTTTCGTGTTTTAATCTCCGGTAGTGAAGGGGAATCATTAATGAGGATGGTTGTTGGACTTCTTATATCGACATTCCAAGCGTAAATATCGTAAATTCGCCATTCCGAAGTAGGCTATAAATCGAAAAGTATTAGACGTATATATCTCGACAAGCAGTTCTCAAATAATGATTTATTTCACGGTATACCCTTTCAACTCTTGCTATATGTCGATCGTATTGTATAATTCCATAACCTAACAAAATCGATATCGTTCTATAAATATACGATGTATAAACACCCCAACAATAAATGTCGCCATACATTGATTGAAATAACCCCTAATTGTAAAATCGATATAGTCTAAAATATAAGCCGTGTTTTGAATCGTTATTAACGTTTAACATATAAATTCGGAGAATTTATTTATAATATCATATGTAGGTCTATACTATATATATATTTTTTTAGGTAAATTATAATTCTTCGTATATAATTTATTAATGTCTAATCTCAATAATCTATACAACTAGAGACCGGTAATGACGTATGACGGTGGTCGGTGGGTGGAGGTGTATTTGGGTGGGGGTGTAAGGCCTGTGATACGCATTATCTACTACTGAGGTTTCTTCTACATATCTGACTCTCAACGACATGATTTCCCGAACAATTTTTTGTCCCCCGTCGCAACGCGGCCGGGGACTTTAAAATGGTTCTTGCTTCTTTGTGTCCGTGGATGTCCGTTTACAAATGTATGTCCGTGCATGTCGGTTTGAATATTCTGCAAGCGATAACTTCCAAACGCTTTGTAGGATTATTCCGAAATTCGGCATACGCATTCCTTGCGACAAGACACCATTTGATATTTTTCGCAAATATCGTTGTATGCAAATTTCCCTTTTGTTCAAATTGTCGTCGCATAGCTTCCGTCAATCAACTTCTAATTCGTTGTTTATATTGCTCCTGTCTAGGGGAATACACCTATTGTTGTTAAGCTTTGTCCGAGACTGGATACTTGTGTTTTATCCACATTTGTTATTATATGCAAATCTTCTTATATGCAAATTTCCCTTTTGTTTAATATTCTCCGTCGGACAACTTCAGTCAACTTTAATTTGTTGTTCCTGTTGCTTCTGTCTGGGGGAAGACACCTACATGTTTTATCTACATTTTCTGTTATGTGCAAATTTTCTATCTGGACCATACATATATGGCGAAGTGGCTGTCTCTGTTTGGGTACCAATTCCATGTTCTCATTTGCATAGATAGCACATCAATGATTGGTTCACAGTTATGACAGTCAAAATAACCTGAAGCCATTTGCATCTAAAGTGCATTAAGTTCCTGATAAAATTTGCATATAACAGAAAATGTAGATAACACGAACATAGATACATTAACCCTACCTGGCCTGGGGGGGGGGGGGACCGAAATGGCCCCCCTACCAAACTTTCTGCGCTATCTCCGGAACGACAAAAAATGGAGAGCTGAAACTCCATGACTTTATAGTTTATCATATTGGGGTCATTTTGAGCCTATTTGCATAACCCCCCGGACAGAGGATCGTGGGCAAATTCAAGATGGCGACAACGTGGGATACCAGAAAAGTGATGTTTTTGTCATATTTCTTCAATATTTCTGCTTTTCCGCGGTGAAAAATGGACAAAAACTATTTTATTTCAAATCACATTAATTTTGACTAATTTATCATGCAGTTTTTGCGGAAGAATTGCATAAATAAAAAATTCGGAAAATCCGACCGAAAAATCGACCAAAAAATGCCGTTTTTGAAAATGACGTCACTGTAACGTCATTAAAGCGGCCATCTTGGATTTTTTTACAATTTCTGGTAGAGCTTGACCCAAGGGTATAGTGTGGTAAGTTTCAGTCCCCTAGCTCAAGGGGTAAGAAAAATAATTGGGGGGAGCATTTCGCCCCCCCTAGGCCTGGACAGGTCCCAAAAATCCCAGGCCAGATAGGGTTAATTCAAGAACATCTCAGTGCCAAATCTAGGTAGGAGGTACAGGTAACAAGACCATGTGGTAGGGTTTTTTTGTGCTGTAGGTGGCGACACCTGGGAGCAAAGTTAAAATTTAATTTCTGGACAATAATTCCCTGAAATATTGAACACATTTTATTGAGCCCTTAGCTTTAGCTGTGGAAAGCTTAATAAATGATATCTGTGGACGACCATGTCCCTATCCTTGTGCAAGAAAGTTGTTTTGGACTTAGAAAATTGTTCCTGTCCACAGCTTTGAATTTCGTGTCTTCTTAAACGAAGGACAAAATTTCCTTCAATTTTGCTATCAAATAATTGTATTCGCCATTATATGATATACCCTGAAGCTTTTGCACGAACCATATTTTATTTCAGGAGTATAATATGAAATACGAACAAGGGTTTTTTTTCAATTTCGTGTCATCTTAAATGAAGAACATTTCCTTCAATTTTGCTATCAAATAATTATATTCCACATCACATG
Source organism: Hanleya hanleyi (assembly GCA_036873755.1). Lineage (NCBI taxonomy): Eukaryota > Metazoa > Mollusca > Polyplacophora > Lepidopleurida > Hanleyidae > Hanleya > Hanleya hanleyi. The sequence goes on from JAVTVY010004437.1 coordinate 3,354, forward strand.
ATTATCCTAAATCTTCTGCACGAACCATTTGTGTTCACACATGTAACTTACTATATTAATTACAACTGAGTTCCTAAAGTTGGGTGCACCCTGTGCATATGATCAATTTTCTGAATTGAATTGAATTCAACCTTGTGGTTCTTCAGACTGACAGATGATGGCATGCAGTTGTCAGTGTGGTTGTTTCATGTACAGGGAGCTTTCTACGGCTTTCATGTCAGCACACCTACCACTACCCTCAAGGAGAGCATGTCCCCACCCCCAGGGCGCCGAGCGGCACCCTCTATCACCCAAATTAGCCCTCGCCCGACCCTCATATATTGTGTTTGAGCAAATATATCTTCAATTACAAGCGTCTATTCCGTCATTCATAATTCAGCCGTCTTCCATTAAAGAATATCCGCGTCCATAATCCAAATACCTATTCCGTATTCCATATAACAGTATTAGCACCAAATTCAAAAGGACAATCATAGTATACATAAACATAGGCTAGTTTCCTGAAAGAGAGAAGCGGTCAACAGTTTTCAGTGATGCCGACAAGACATCATGATGTTCCAAAATTATAAAATCCGTATCGCTGATCAGTAATCTTAATCCATAATAATCGTTGTAAAGTCGTCATCTAGAGAATGATGTATCTCAGTCATGCTTTGATTGTGATTGTTCATATGAAAACCTTGAGGATCTTGAAGAACAAGGGTTCATACGGCCCCTAGCCCCGGGTTAAGCGGAATTAGACACAAGTTGCGAAACATAACGCCATAGATCTTGCACGCTACGCTCGTATTTTGCTATCAGCATGCGATATGTATCGCCAAATTTGAGAAACTTTGAGTGGAGGCGCATGTTGGAATAGCCCTGTTTTATAAGTTTCTGCAACGATGTTTTGTGACGTTGATTAAAATCGTCACATTTAACACAGGATCTAGCAAATGCTACTAGGCGAGATATGTATACGTCATATGCAAGTCCCACTGGAATATTACTATCCAGAAAGGGATAGTTTACGATGTCGAAATTGTATTCATCTCTTTTGTCATAAAATCGACGAGAGAGAATGCCCGCTTCATTTTTATAGAGATATGGATCTAAATATGATGTGCCTATATAGCTATCTGTAGTTTCCTTCAAATCCAGTGAAGGTGGATATATATCCTTCACTGCGTCATTTATATAGCAATTATCCACAGCGAGAAGATCCGTCTATATAGCGTTTGGTGAATGAGAAGGAGCGGGCTTTGAATGGATCGGTTTTTGAAAGCGCCTGCATAGTCATATTCATAAGAGAACAGATACAGGTCAGCCAACAGGAATGCACACTTAGTACCCATTGGAATACCTATATGCTGCTGATATATTGTGTTGCCAAATTTCACATAGTTATTTTTAATGAGAAATTCAAGCAACTCTATAAACAAAGAAACATCCCATGAATGATATCTCTTGTATGTAGTAGAGCTAAAGAATGCTTTATGGCTTCCGACATTAATATATCTACTATCAGTTTTCTTGAACACATATACTATTAATGGACTTAGACGGTCAGTAAGGTCCAATACATGTATATCTTGGCAGAAAGTTGAAATTTGTGTGTAGTCTGCAATATTGGTATAATTCTGCCGCCACTCAATGAATTGCAACCCCGAAAGGTTTCAATTCATCAGGTACAGACCCATGTTTTTGTATTTGGTAAGTGGGTCCCTTGTCTATAGATCTTGCTTGGAATTGTTTTTCGTGCCAATCCGTCTCTGGGTGGCGCCACCTCGGGGCCAATTTATAATTGCATATCCAGACAATGACTTTTGAAAACTATTTAAACTCCAACAACGGAGACATCGCAGCCATGGTTGGCGAAAGTTTAATAGTTCGATGATTCACGATCATATCACTTTAAATTACTTAGTGGGTTTAACTAACACACCCAATAGTATACATAGCTTACGTACAATTCTGTATGCGTTACCTCTGAGAGCTTTAGATCAAATAGCCAGAGATATACAACAATCTGCGTCTTCAGGAAATATAATACCATCAAAAATCATTAAAGTATGTCAAGATATAGCGTATTTTCGGTTGTATCGTCCAGTGAACATAATCGAAACATCTCAAGATCGGCTTTTCTTGAAACTCAACTACTTAGATAAAGGACTGGACATCATTAATTTACCTCGAATCCTGAATGATCCAGAGGTACGCAACGCTGTACCAAACTATTTTAAGTTCACAGAACCTCCTTGCATTTCATATAAGTACACTAAATCTATAGCCACCAAAATATTCAATTACTCCAATGCTGTCCAGGAGTTTGACTGGAACTTATACACGTCAGGAGGCTATAGTTGTGATTGTGAATCGTCGAACTTTATCTATACACCATGCAAACATATTGTGACTGGTGACCTTGATGTGGTGAGTGATAAGGATCTGAAATTACTCCTGATGAAAGGACCTAAATATAGAGAGCCAAGAAGAATAAATGTGAAGGCCGACCAGATGAGTCCTGTCTGCATTGGAACAGTACGTTATTGATTGGTCTAAGCGAGAAAAAGTTGAACCTACAGTACTCGCTGATTGGCTGGACCTCACCAAGAGCAAGGTCGTTGAAACAATCCGCCATATTGACAGAAGTACTCTTCCCCAAGCAAAACAAGTACTGAGAAATCTCAATTTGCAAGAAGTTCTAGCAAATCTCCAGAGTAAATTCGTCATAGTCCCAGCAGACAAAGCTCCGAATAATATAATATTTATATGTAAATATTACTATTACCAGGTGCTGGTTAAAGAATTGAGTGTAGACATATCTTCATCAAATACGTCTACTTACTCCCAAACTGCATTTACTCTGGAAGATTTATCTAACAATCACAAAAAGTTTCTCAGGGAAAGAGGTATTTGTCTTCCAACCAATCATAATGCATAAATCACCATACAAAGCTAGATTCATAGCTGGTTCTAGAAGCTGCACCACCAAGCTTCTTTCAACCCTATTGACGACGGCCCTTCAGGAGGTAAAAGCATTTTGGGAAAGGTATTGCGCCATTATTTCTAAGAACTCTGGCGTTGAATGTATGTGGATATTGAAAACTCAAAATGTCTTACGGAAGAGCTTGATGCTAAAGGTCACATACCGTACAGACATGTATCCACATGGGATTTCTCGACTCTCTATACTACAATCCCTCATCAGGACCTTATTGACCGTCTAAGTTCATTAATAGTATCTGTGTTCAAGAAAACTGATCGTAGATATATTAATGTCGGAAGCCATAAAGCATTCTTTAACTCTACTACATACAAGAGATATCATTCATGGGATGTTTCTTTGTTTATAGAGTTGCTTGAATTTCTCATTAAAAATATCTATGTGAAATTTGGCAACACAATATATCAGCAGCATATAGGTATTCCAATGGGTACTAAATGTGCACCCCTGTTGGCTGACCTGTATCTGTTCTCTTATGAATATGACTATATGCAGGCGCTTTCAAAAACCGATCCATTCAAAGCCCGTTTCTTCTCATTCACCAAACGCTATATAGACGATCTTCTCGCTGTGGATAATCGCTATATAAATGACGCAGTGAAGGATATATATATCCACCTTCACTGGATTTGAAGGAAACTACAGACAGCCCTACAGGCACATCATATTTAGATCTATATCTCTATAAAAATGAAGCGGGCATTCTCTCTCGTCGACTTTATGACAAAAGAGATGATTACAATTTCGACATCGTAAACTATCCCTTTCTGGACAGTAATATTCCAGTGGGACCTGCATATGGCGTATACATATCTCGCTTGGTAGCATTTGCTAGATCCTGTGTTAAATGTGAGATTTTAATCAACGTCACAAAACATTGGTACAGAAACTTAAAAAACAGGGCTATTCCACCAAGCGCCTACACTCAAAGTTTCTCAAATTTGGCGATACATATCGCATGCTGATAGCAAAATACGAACGTAGCGTGCAAGATCTATGGCGCTACGTTTCGTAACTTGTGTCTAATTCCGCTTAACCCGGGGCTAGGGGCCGTATGAACCCATGTACTTCAAGATCCTCATGGTACTCATATGAACAGACACAATCAAAGCGTGACTGAGATACATCATTTTTTAGATGACGACTCTATAACGAATATTATGGATTAAGAATACTGATCAGCGATACGGATTTGATATTTTTTGAACATCATGATGTCTTGCCGGCATCATTGAAAACTGTTGACCGCTTCTCTCTTGCAGGAAACAAGCCTATGTTTATGTATACTATGATTGTCTTTTTGAATTTGGTGCTAATACTGTTATATGGAAAATGGAATAGGTCTTTGGATTATGGACGCGGATATTCTCTAATGGACGACGGCTGGATTATGAATGACGGACTAGACGCTTGTAATTAAGGATTCTTTCCAAATTTGGTGTGTGGGTACCTTGCCTCAAGATCTGGCTTGAGAATGTTTTTCGTGTTGATTCGTGTATAGGGGGCACCACCTGAAAGCTATTAAAGTTAAGTGTTTCCAGACAATAACTTTTGAAAACCTGGACCGATTTATTCCAAATTTGGTGTGTAGGTACCTCGCCTCAATTTCTCGTTTGGCCCTGTTTTTCATGCCGATCCACGTATAGGTGGTGCCACCTTGGGGCAAATTATTATGTTTCCGGACAATAACTTTTTAAAACTTGATTAAATTATTTCCAAGTTTGGTATATGAATACATGTACCTTTCCTGAAGGTTTCGTCTGGGATTGTTTTTCTGCGATCTGCTTGGCGCCACCTGTAGGCCAAGTTAACATTTTCTATTTCCAATGACAAGGGATCTTGCCTCAAGATCTCGATTGAGATTATTTGTTATGCCTATCTGCCAGCCCATACATGGCGCTACCTGTGGGTCAAGGTAAAATTGCATTTCCGGACAGTAACTGTTGGACCTGAATGGTTTCTTTTAAATTTGGTATGTGGGTACCTTCCCTCAGGGTATCTTATGGGGCCATGTTAACGATGTTTTTCCTACGTTTTACGTTTTTATTTTCTTCACAAATAATGAATGTTTCCTTTACTAAAGATGCAAAGGGGATGCCTCCTCGAGCGTACACTAGAAATAAAATCAAGAAGTGGACTAAGCTTATGAGCCATCAGCGACCCACCAGTGATCCACAATGATGCCTAGCCATCGGTTTGGATCCGAAATCAGCTCGATCCTTGTTACGTTTAATTCACCGGTTCAAAATATACCACCATGATCCATTTACATCTTGGCTAAAGCATGAATATCGTTAATCCAAAATTGTCAAATTTGAGACAAGACGACCTAATTCTCTGAAGTAGCTCACAACACGAATTTTCTTCCATAAAATGATCCAAATATTGTAACATAATGTATACATTTGACACTGAATCATTAATCCAACATTTAGCAAAACTTGGTTCATTGATCCACAATTATCATGTTCTATCAGACAGAATTGTCTCCTATTGGATCATCAGGTAATTGTAATTTGGTATTGGATAAGGGATAATTTGAGGCTGTCTAATTTTCATGCTGGATCAGAGATGCAATATAAAGACATGGCTTATTGAGCCGTGATCATGGTAAATTAAATCTATTATCCAGAATCGTCTTTCTGTTGTGGTTCGGGATGTATACGAATAAAAGAGTATTGGTAACAAAAATAACTTGAGAACTGCTCATCGAATTCTTCCCAAATTAGGCATGCATATACATTGAACCTTGCCATGAGATGTTGCTTGGGATTGCGTTATCCACTTCTGCTTAGAAGGTGATGCCACCTGATGACAAAATCTGAAATTTGTTTTTGGCCAATACTTGAGAACTGCATGCTCATCAGGTTCTTCTCAAATTTAGCATGCATGTACCATGCCAGGAGATGTTGCATGGGATTGCGTTTCACTTACTTGCACTCACAGGTGGCGCCACCTGGTGGCAAAATCCCAAATTTGTCTCGGGGTAATACAATGACATATGATGTCGCTTCAGATTGTGTTTCGTCCACTTGCGCCTATAGGTGGCGCCATCTGGTGTTAAAATCAAAATTTGTTTTCCGCCATTAACTTGAGAACTGCTCATCGGAATCTCCTCAACTTTAGCATGCATGTATCATGCCAGGAGATGTTGCGTGGCATTGCCTTTCGCTCACTTGTACTTACAGGTGGTGCCACTTGGTGGCGAAATGCCAAATTTGTTTCCGGGTAATAACTTGAGAACCGCTCGTCAGATTCTTCTTAAATTTGGTGTAAATATACCATAACATATTATGTCCCTTGAGATTGCGTTTCGCCTATTTGCGCCTACAGGTAGCACCACCTCGTGTCAAAATCTAAATTTGATTTCGCTCATCGGATTCTTCTCCAATTTGGTATGCAGATTCCATGCCATGATATGTCCCTTGGAATTGTATTTCGCCTGCTTCTGCATACTGGTGGCGACACCTAGTGGGAAAAACCTGAAATTTGTTTCTGGCAATGTTTTGACAACTGCTCATCGGAGTCTTCTCAATTTTGGTATTCATATGCCATAAGATGTCGCTTGGGATTGTGTTTCGCACACGTGTGCCGACAAATTTAATTTGGTTTCTGGGCAATAACTTGAAAACCCCTTTTCAGATCCTTCCCAAAGTTCTTATGCTGATACATGTACCTTGCCATGAGATGATGCTTGGGATTGCGTTTCGCCCACTTGCACCTACAGGTGGCGACACCTGGTGGCAAATTTAAAATTTCGTTTCAAGTATAGGTTGAGGATGCCTTCAGCTTCTCGTCAAATTTGGTTTGCAGATAATGTGCCTTGAGATGTCACTTGGGGTTGCTTCTCGGTTACATAAATTCCATGATTCACTGCATGAAAACTATATTACAGAAGCAATCAATGTTCAGTCAACCGTTCTGAGTTGATCTTAAAACTTGGAAAGGCAGAAAGACCCTTCCACATCCAATGCCTATGAAGTAACAATGCTAAAAATATTGCTGTCATTTTGGCGGGGGACCTAGCATCCTCTGGCTGCTTGTTCGATTTGCTTGACGTTGGGGTTTTGGATTCCTTTTTCCCAGAACAAGGTGTGTCCACTTTTGATTTTCTTGAAGATTTCTTCTTGATTTCAGACCTGTTTGCAAAACCAGAGCAGATTTTGTGGTAGGGGTTCTGGAGCCCTGATTGCTGAAGTCGGATGGAGTCTGAATAATGTAGTGAGAATTCTATTCACTCACTCACCCACTCACTCATATTAGGCATTAATTGGATATAATGCAGGGTAGACCACTAGTAAATAATTATGGACACCATTTGTTATGAGTCGTCTCCCTTGTTAGAGTACGCTTATTGCCCAATCATGCCAACAGCCAATGAGAATATCTCTCGCGAATGCGAAGAAAGACAGGAGACGGACCGACTTGGGTTGGGACGGACGTGACGGCCGATTTCTCAGGTAGGCATGCCCCTCCTACTGGCTTAAGCTCTATATGTGTAGTGAATATAAATTGATGTCAGAAGTATCCGGAGTAGATTTGTGATATATATTTGGGGTGGATGGTGAAATGAATTTAATGCAAATATCGACGGTCATTTTGAGATTTCGTGAATTTGCTGCCCCTAGACAGCATCAACAACATGAATTTGCGTGTTTGCAACAACAACAAATGTGAAATTCTATGATGTCCGAGTCCTGACAAATTTGTTTGACATTTGTCTATGGTTGGGTCGGCATAAGCTGGAATTGTGCGTCTTTAGTCAAGAGGTTTTGTGAAAATTAGAGGAATTCCAGAAGTAATTTTCTTGCCTTACGTAGGCAGTCGCCATTTTAAAATTTTCGACGAGTTGGCGGTTTCTTGGAATGAAATAATAATTGATTTGACTTTCGTTATTTATTAACTAATGACGATGCAGTAATAGTTGGCAGGCTCTGCGCAATATTGGATGTGGATTGGCAATCATTGCTACGTGAATTAAGGCGAAAACGGTCGGTGAGTTGTGACGCAAATTGAACCACTGGTGGGGCCAATTGGTGGGGTCATATGAACAGTCACAATCAAAGCGTGACTGAGATACATCATTCTCTAGATGACGACTTTACAACGATTATCATGGATTAAGAATACTGATTGATCAGCGATACGGATTTTATATTTTTGGAAAATCATGATGTCTTGTCGGCATCATTGAAAACTGTTGACCGCTTCTCTCTTGCAGAAAACTAGCCTATGTTTATGTATACTATGATTGTCCTTTTGAATTTGGTGCTAATACTGTGATATGGAATAGGTCTTTGGATTATAGACGCGGATATTCTTTAATGGACGACGGCTGAATTATGAATGACGGACTAGACGCTTGTAATTCCAATCTTTCGCCAGGTCGTTCTTTTGTCACATTCATCTGGTCACATGTATCGCGCATGAAACGCCGTTATTTTGTAGAGCGTCAGTTTAAAATTTGGTTGTTTTGTTTATTTGCAACAACAACAGCAACTCAAGGTTAACATTAAAAAGGGAATAAATATGAATTGGATTGTAGTTGTATAGGTTGCTCAGGAGGCCAGTTTTGCTGGCGTATTTGCCTGCTAGTGCCTTCAATATTGTACCTTAAATTTAATTAGTTTTGTGTGATTTGGGGATTTTTGATGTATCTTTGGTTGGGAAGGTTGGGGTAAAGTTTGAATAAAGGTTTAGACAGGTGCAATGTTTGAATGATAATTTTGTTGTTTATGTTGTTGCGTGTTATGTGCGCCGGTACGGTCTGTGTTACAAGCGTCTAGTCCGTCATTCATAATCCAGCCGTCGTCCATTAGAGAATATCCGCGTCCATAATCCAAAGACCTATTCCATATTCCATATAACAGTATTAGCACCAAATTCAAAAGACAATCATAGTATACATAAACATAGGCTTGTTTCCTGCAAGAGAGAAGCGGTCAACAGTTTTCAATGATGCCGGCAAGACATCATGATGTTCCAAAAATATCAAATCCGTATCGCTGATCAGTATTCTTAATCGCTGATCAGTATTCTTATTCTTAATAATGTGATTTGTTCAGTCCTGTGCCATTATAATTCCACTTTTCATGTGTTTACTTATGTAACGGAAATGCAGAAATGCAAACGACCCCTTGGGTTCCCCTTTAATAAATCGCAGCTGGTGTTTTGACACGTGACTACTGTGAAAGCGAAAGTTACATTGTGTTTACGTGTGCGGTTCACTTACCTGATGGAATTCAACGCTGTAATTTTCCTAGAATGAACTATAATAATCCTGGAGACAGTCAATGCCTCGAAATCCCGGTGAAATTGTCTCAAACGATCAGTTGGGACGGCGAAAGGAACCCTGGTGAAGCTCGCTTGCTTCGCTGTAGATGACGTCAGTCAGGAATCCGGAAGTCAGTATTGGAGAATATGCAAATGAAGGACAGTAAACTTTGCGGTCGTCGTGTGAATTAACTAGAGAGAGTTGAAAGCTGAGATTGACCAGTGACGTCCGTTATGAATTATGGTTTGTTCCTCCATAGCCATATTTTCCCAGCGAAGTCCAGATAAACTGATCGGAGATTGTGGTACAATGACACTAAAGAGGGCGCTGGCATCGTCGACTTCTGTTTCTACCTTTATCCACAGAAGAGCGGTACGCCTATATAAGACAGACACCCGCTGAAACGAGGCAGTTCACCAGAAACTCCGAGGCGAGAGGACGTTGAAATATAGTGGGGAGAAGAAATCTTATACATTGCCGCCGCCGGGCCGGAGAAGGGCCGCGACCAGGCCGCCGAATTGGAGAAGAGCCGCCGCCGAATTTTATAGCACACATTGACACACACTCACATTCATACGTCCGGACTGCGTTTACTCTAATCTCATCTCTACCTGACTCAACCGTATTGCCCAGTTGTGCGGGTACAGCACTGGGAAATTAGAGTATAGACACTTATCGTTAACGGTTATTCCTATCTCTACCTGACTCGTCCGTATCGCACAGACGTGCAGGTCTAGCTCTGGGAACTAACTAACGGCGTTGTTGTTGACAGCGTGGCCATACCTTAACTTCATCTCTACCTGTCTCGCCCGTATTGCACAGACGTGCGGGCACGGCACTGTGGTTAATGGTATCGATATATCTGTAGCCGGTAGGAGATGCTCGTCTCTGTGAAGAGGGTACAGCTAAACCAAATCAATCACAAATCCTACATAAACAATTATTCATGCACACACGTACTTAAACACACGACCGACAGGTTGAAATACATTCACGCTAACACTCACAAGCTACAGGCTTCAGTCTAGAGCTTGATATATATATATACTGTACACCTACCCAAATAATCGTACCATAAACGATTATCCACTCACACCCCCCGTAAGCATACAGTCTCTTACAACCCTGTACATACGTTAAATAATTCACGGCCAATCATATATTAATAATGTCCCATAGAGTAGTATTAAAAGGGGGAATCCTTGACCAGATGACCATCTATTAGGGAGGTCCATGCAGTAGTGGGAGAAGAGGGTTCCTAGACCAGGTGACCATACAGTAGTGGGAAAAGAGGGTTACTAGACCAGGTGCCTACCTATCCACCGTGTGTTATTGACGTTCATGTCGCCAGATCCTATGTGGACCGTGTAGCCGGGAACTCTAGCCTTGATGATTCGTCCTTGGAGCCGGGCTGCGAAGTGAGTCGCCGTGAGCGGGCTCGCTGAAGCCTGGGGTTTATTCCTACGACGGGTGCCGTCTGCTGCTATAGTGAGCCGTGCAGTTGAATAGTCCTGCGGTGTTACAGAGAGACGGACCGGTGCCGTAGAAGCCTTTGTACTGTGAGAGTACTGTCGTGCCCAGGCCGTCCGCATCCATTGACCGTTACCAACGTTTGAAGGGGCCAGGTCGTGTAAGACGAGACACGACGACGACGAGAAGTCCATACAGCCCGAGTGTAGAAGAAGACCGGGGGAAGGAAGACAGACGCTGGACATAACCACGGAGGGGCCAGGTCGTGTAAGACGAGACACGACGTAAAGTCCATCCATACGCGACTGGACGAAGATCAGGGGAAGGACCATAGACGCTGGACCCTACCGCGACGATCAGGGGAAGGAAGATAGACGCAGGATCCAACCACGAAGGAACCGATCGTGACCAGATTGTGGCTGTGACCAGGCCTGATCGCGATTTAGCTAGGGCTATATAATTTGTATATATCTTTCTATTATATTGGACTTCGGTTAAAGATAACTATAAGAGTACAGGTAAATGTAATTCATAGATCAGGGATCTTCTTCTCAGGAAATGTAAGCTACAGCGATCTGAATCCTGTATACCTGCTCAAAGAATTATATGTCAGTATTGTATTAATTTGCTTTGGTTGTCATTACAGGTCTTCCTCTCCAACCTACAAGGTGACAGGTTGAATCGAACTCCCTCGTTTCACTTATCATGGTTCGTGATGTCAGGAGTTTTGGAGAAGAATTGATGCATAGTGTAAAGTTATTGTTCAACAGCAATATAATTTAGTGCTTGTTTGACACGAGAGTCGCGAATGGGGGTGATTGAATTTACAAACATTTGACCCCTTTTTGTGAAATTCTGCTTACTGAAACAGAAAACTGTCAATATTTCTGTTGGCATATCTGGTTCAAAATCATAGCCAATGGTATATTTTTCGCTGGCGTGGTTAACTAAACATTTAGTGGCACCTTAACGTTGCATTATCGGTCGCGAATTACATTGGCCTTTCGGTAGTCGGTATTTTTTTTTTTAATTTGATTAAAACGTACACTACAAATGCACAGACTTTATGCTAGAGTTTAATTAATTTGGTTTGGTTCTTGGCGGAGTTTTTTTTTTCTTTCGGCAAAATTCATTGCCAAGTTCACTTAGCTAGCACTTTGTGGCTATTGCATGAGGAATTGGCTGATGCTTACAGTGAATGTGGAGGGGGGGGGGAGTGGGGGGTTGGGTTTATCCTAAGTTGATTGAAATTTTAAAAAAATCTTTCGGACTTTGACAAAATTCATCACTAAGTTTACGTATTAAATCATGGCTTTTGCGTGGGGAGTTAGGTAATGATTGCTGTGAATGTACGCACGGCAGTTAGATGTACATGCAGTGAGGAGCACGCATCCAAAGTGATTATCTGTGAATATTTCTCCAATCGTGCCAGACAGGGTTTTCAGAGGTCATCGATGCTCATCCATTAACATCAGATAAGTTATTTCTTCTAGCTAATCTGTCATCACAGCTCCCGAGATAGTGTATCTAATTCCACTTAAGCAATAAAAGCGCATCTGTGATACTAAGGCTACGTCCGAAAATCCACCGTATTCTCGGATCTGAATGTGAGGTGCCTAGGGAAGCTTTCCTGTAGTACGGTTGATCTTTAGTCGCCAGACGTCGTCAGTTTTTCCAACCTCTTGCATATTGCTCCAATTTATTACCTGTGTATGCTGGGGCTCTGCTGGTGGACTATTAGTCCCCGAGGCCCGCCCTCTTTACGTGTCATTCGACAAATATATGTAGGTTTATTGTTTTGGTGGGAAATTTAAGCCGTACGACGTCGGGCATTACAGGTTAGTTTTTCTGGGTATTCTTGCATTTACCACGCTTACCCCCTGTTGAGGCGTTTACTCTATCAGACGTCCTCCATGCTCATCCATCAACATCAGTTATTTCTTTGAGCTGATCTGTCATCACACCTCGAGCTAGCGTATCCAATTCCACTTAAGCCGATGCTAGGAGCCGTGTGTATACTTCATAATCTCCACATGAACATCTGCAATAAAAGTGCGGCTGAGATACTAAGGCTATGCCCGAGAATCCACCGTATTCTTGGGGATGAATGTGAGTTACCGAGGGAAGCTTTCCTGTAGAGTCATATGGCTGCTCTTTAGTCGCCAGACGTCGTCAGTTGTCCCCAACTCTTGCATATCGCTCCAATTTACTAAGTTACATGGTGATTGCGTTTCACCGTGCCATTATACACACCGTTGTTTAACTTTTTGCTGATAAGTATTGACGCCACGTGTGGTCCATAATTATACGAGACTATGGCGGAGTTTATCGTTGACGTGGCAAACTCAACGGTTGATCAGTTCCAAGTTTTAGAGGGGATTGGGAAAGTAAAGTCTGAAGCGATTGTCAAATGCCAAACAGGGGGCGAGCTACCAGGTTTAGAGATTTTATGTGCGCTACAGAGTTTTCTGCCTCAAAAGCTGTGGCATTGATAGAGGTTTCAAGTATTTCGGGGATAGATATAACAAGTAGTCCAGAGTATGTTTCTGTCTTGGTGGAGACAAATGCTTTAGCGACGGAGCGCCAAATTCCGGCAATAAGGACTGAGACTTTTTAATTAAATGAGTGGGAGAGCAGATGAAGTCGCTGGGTGCAAAGGTGGGACAGAATTTGCAGCATTATGGGGAAAGGGTTAACCGGGTAGAGGAAGCAGTAGGCGTGATTAAGGGGAAATTAGGTGCCCAGGCTGCTAAATTGACGGAGCAGGGTACTCAGTTGACTGAGCAGTGTGCTCAATGGACAGCGCAAAATACTCAATTGACAGCGCAGACTCCTCTGTCGGGGACAGTGGGAGCAGGGGTAACCAACGTGAGGCAACTACTCGGAGTAATGATGGCCATTATGCAAGGCCAGGTAAACAGGTCATCCACTTAAAGTGGGTGGGGGCAGATCTAGCTCACTGCAGACCAGTGGCGGTGCTGTTATGCTTTCACCGTTTAACGTTAAGCAGGAAAGTTGTCTACGGTCAGTCTTGTGCAATGCAATGCTGGTGAGGGTACCCAGCATGCCCCTGTTTATGGGGATAAGGATGAGGTTATTGCGAAGCACAATAGTGTGGAAGATAACAGAGAGGGGGGGGGGAGTGGACATCGCCGGATAGTTTTACAACACTCTGTTCCCCTCTGCGATTCTTGTGAAGAGGACAAGGGAGATGATTTCTTTGAGCCTATTCGGCAACGTAAAGCGAGTTTGAGATCGCGTCAACTTATCCGTGGTCCTCCTCCAACACGCTGGCGAAATCACCCCGTAGCTGTCGTCTGTCAAAATTTCGGTGTAGGCATAGTAGCAGCCGTCCACTTCCGAAAACATTAGTTTTTTTTCGGTGATGTAGAAGATTGGTCTCCGTTTAAAATTAAATTCGTGTTAGAGGTCAATAATCGGAAGTGAAGTAATGCAAAGTCTTAAAATCGTTTGACTGAGTGCATGCATGGCAAGGCCATCGAATATTACTTTTTATTGCCAAAAACAATTTATAATTCTTCTGATGAGTTGTTTGAGGTCTTAGACAAAAGGTATGGCGACCTCGAGATTCCTCAAGCGATGCGATGCCGGTTGCGAGTGAAGAGGCGAAAGGCCGATGACACTCTATCTGATTTTCCTCTCTCTATATATTCACCAAGCGTTGAATGTAGCAGGGGTCTAGTTTTCACGGAACTTAAGCCTGTGTGTGGGGATATCTCACGGGAGGTCGGGGTGAGTCTCCATCGAGACTTGTAACCTCTCCTCAACCGTCGGTACACCGTGAGGCCCATATTAAAACAGTTACCTGTTACTCGTGTAGGCAAAATGGACATAAGAGCTTCCGATGTTCCCAGGTACGGTGCAATCTTTGTCATGAACTAGGACATAATTCGAAGATACCCCGTTCGCAGTGACCATGATGGATAGGTTACAACGGATAATGTTGCTGTGGCTGCCTCGTCGGGTGGGGCAGGTTTGACTGCTGCCATTAGACTGTGTCTCATGTCCGGGAGGGGACAATGCCAGTTTCGGTCAAGATCGGGGGTTCATACTCCATGTAAGAATCACCAGACAATGCATACAATAGCCAAGTCCGGGGACAACAATATGTCTAGACTTGAGCCTTTTCAGCTGCACAAAGACTCAGGCAGTTGCTTCCAACATGAAGTATCTACCAGGCCGGGACAGTACCAGTGACTGCTATAAGGGATACTGCTGCCCAGGTCACAATCATGATTCTTCATCTACTCCCATTAAGCTAACTGGTGCACTCCAGGGTATGACCAGTATGGGAATTTACATCGATGTTGATTTTGGAAAGAATGCCCTGGTAATTGGGAACACGAGGGTTCCTGCAGTGAAATGCTAAGGCATGATGACAGGTTTCGATGGTGCCTTATTTTAGTTCTAGCATTGGTAATGTTAGGGATCAATGCGGATTGACAGTGGGCATTGGCATACGGTGCCAGCTAGCACACTGTTTGCGTTGATTTTGGTTTGTGTGTGTACCAGTTGATGAGTTGGGAGAACGTCTTAAGTGAAAGTGTGAGAAGCTGAATTGATGAAGTTACCGAGTTAGGGTAATTTTATCCGCGGGTTAACAATGAGAGAGAGTGTGGCGGAGCAATCCATGTTTGAGACACAGGGTCGGAAAGTTTGTAGCCACAACTTTACTTGTGTCTTCACTGCGAAGGTCTCGGCGAGACATTCACCGGTGTTTGTCTTCCCAGTTTCGCGACCAATGGGTAATCGGGGTCTGAAATAAGTCGGACATCAGATATATCTGGATATGTTTATTCAGATCTTGGCTAATTGAACCCTGGCGATGAGGTAGCTGTTAGCAACGCCGTGCACTTCCGCTCAATGGAGTCCGATGTTCATTTTGGTCCTGCGGCTTCATCCACATGCTGGGTTGACGTGTTGACGCGCCTCGTGCACGGGTGCTTCGCATGCGTTAATCCTTCCTGTGTTTGTCTCTGTTGACGCATTAAAGATACTGGTTTCCTGAAGCCTTACTCTATATGGGTAATCCCACACTGTATGAAGGACTGCCAGTAAAATACTGTTTTAATCAGTCCCTCAACTTATGGGAGATTAGCAGTCTGGCAGATATTGTCTTAGACTATTCTTGAAGGGCTGTCTAATAAAGCCAGTCCCTCAAGTTACGAGTATGGGAATTAATGCCTTAGTCAGCTTTTTTTTCTTGACAGGCTGTATAGTATAGCCAGTCTCCCAATGAAGAGGAGCTGACAGGTTATTAAATTGAGCAATCCCGCAATTTATGAGAGGAATGTGGATGCTAACCAGGTTGGGGGCGAGGTAAATTCCAGAGCGAGTCGGATTGGTGCTATAATTGGATAAGAAAGCTGTTAATGAGTGAGTGAATAGGATTTAACGTCGCTTTCAACATTGTTTCAGTCACAGTTCGATGTTAGACTCCTTTGAGTGTCCTTGGGGAAATTAGACCTGCTGATAATCGACCTGAGGGTTGGGTGTTCAGTCAA
The DNA here is from genome assembly GCA_036873755.1 of Hanleya hanleyi. Classification (NCBI taxonomy): domain Eukaryota; kingdom Metazoa; phylum Mollusca; class Polyplacophora; order Lepidopleurida; family Hanleyidae; genus Hanleya; species Hanleya hanleyi. Next base: position 19,609 of record JAVTVY010004437.1, read on the forward strand.
TCACTTCTTTGATCTAGGTTTGCACATTTATTGTCGGACACATTTTACGAAGATTAATCATAAGTTTTTTTCTGATTATTAGCCCAGCAGTGAAAGTAGTGAAAGTTTCAGGTACAGTACAATATTTTTATGGAATGTTTTTTGTCATTGGAAACACTTCACTGGAGATTCAATCTTAGTCGCCAGTTTCTGATGTGCCCTTTGCCAAAACGAAAAGGGAAAAGGATGTAGTGAGAATAGGTTTTCTCACGGTCTTATAACTTTAGACATTAATTAGGGAAAAAGCAGGGGAGATCGCCGGTACTTAATTATGGGCATTTGGTATAAGTGGTCTCCCTTGTTAGAGGGCGCTTATTGCCCAATCATACCAAAAGTAAATGAGACTAGCTCGCGGGATTAATGAAATATGACAGAAGACAGACTGGCTTGGGTTGGGACGGACGTGACGACCGACTTTTCCCAGGAAATATCCAGCGGGTAGGCCTTTCCATTGTACTGGCTTAAGCTCTGTAGGTGTAGTAAATAATTATTGATCAGCAAGTTTCGCATCCAGTCCAACGTCACCAAATTTAACCTGTTCATTCTTCTGAGCTCGTCGAGATTTCTTGCTGGATTTTGGTGTGGTCTTTCTGACTTTCGAAGGAACATCAATGAAGGAATTAGTTCATGTGGTGAAATTGTCTGCTTCCCCGGAATAAGTGTAGCCATGTACATAACAGGAGCAATTAACAGAGTGTGAATGAGTTCATGGCTGTCACCCAGGCATGAGATGATTCACGATTGATATCGTTTAGAATATATTGACAAACACCGCACATGGCTAATCTATGCTACACAAACACGAGATATCAACATTAACATATTTAGAAGCATGTACAAACCCTTAGATGTGGTAGAATTGCATATGCTCCCAAAAGACGACGCTTTACCAGGTAGAGTAGCAGATGAAATATACCGAACACAGCCGGTTGAAGGACACGTATTCGAAATTGCTACCATGTTTCTTGTAAATAACTGTATAAATACAAATCTTGGTCATAGATGGGTTCTTGTCCTCAGGTCATGAATTTATGCGGAGAAATATAAAGTGGTTTCCTAGCGTTAACTGTATCTCCTTCACTGGTACGGCTGTAGTTCTGTTTTGTGTTAAATTAAATCTCCACACAGAATTTACAATAGCAGCGTTTATCTCCACACGTATACAGAATTGCCGAATGGCAGCGTTCATCTCCACACAGAATCACAAGAAGAGGTATGCTTTAGCAGACCGAAACATGATTCAGGAAATACCTAAATATTCCATCGAGTTAAACACGGTAGACAAAGGATCGTTTGATTCACGAGGAAAACAAACGTACATTGTATACGTTTTTACTAAAATCTTGGAATTATCTTTATAACATGAAGGAAACATAAAAACCTACCCGCCGCCGACACAACGGCAGATAACTAACTGCCGCCAAGGTGCCTCTATAAGTTCTGTATAACCTAAAGGAGACCTGAAGAGAGATCTACCTACCCGCCGCCAACAGGTGCCTCGCCAAGTTCTATACGACAAGAATTTTTGTACGTCACGCTGTCCAGATTCGCTGCCGTTGGAAGAATCAAGCAACCAAAAGCATACACAACGATAAAGGGAAAAATACACAAATCGGACGCGTTCACCATGGTTTCAAACTTCCTCACGCGCTTAGCGATTTCAGATAAGTTGAGGCCGTAATGAGTAATGGTCAATGCCATTCTGTTAATAAAGCTCACCAGTGCATGTCAAGGAATATGGCGTAAGTATTAACCCCAGACCTTCAATAACAGAATTATTCATGTATTCCTCCAGGTGTTTCACTAGAGTAAGAAGGAATTGTAAATCATAGTGATAATTTATTAGTGTGGTCGAGCGACCCTCAGACAACCTGTGTGACATACCTAACTCATACATGATGCTTTTGAATTTAGGCTGGTTAAAATGAATTTCCTGTTTGGCCTTTTCTTTCCCAATGTTGCCAAATGGCAACGTCGTGTATTTACCCCACCTCATCTCAAAACTTTCCTTATGTTGCCAAATGGCAACGTCGTATATTTACGCCACCTCATCTCAAATCAATGGTTGTTTGGCAACGATGGGCTGAAGCGGTAATCTAGGGCAGTGCACCTATTGATATGTGACTGAGTTTCCCCACAGGTCAACATTTATGTCGTCACCTGATACACTGCAACATGGTCACCCTCTGAAGCAAGAATTCTGCTCTCACGTGATTTAAGTTTATGAAGAAATTTCGCCCATAAACTTGCTGCATCTAGAATTTGTTTTGTGTAAAAAAAACACAACAACATTATAGATAAAATACAACGGTAACATATGATTTGACAATGTGCATGAGAGAGTGCAACAGTTTGTCAACATATTGGTTGAAAATACACTTGCTGGCTACAGGCCGTAAGCATCAGACCAGAGAAAAGGTAAAGAGAAAAAGTAAAGAGAAAAAAGTAAAGAGAATAGGCAACCTCTGCCAAAGAAGATAATTGTTTTTTTATTTTTTTTTGCTGCCTCTGTTGCGACGAATAATAGACGGCCAATGGTAGGTATTTGGATTGTGATATGTGCTCGGTTTCGATGCTTGGGGCCTAATAAGATGCTGCTCAGGGGACTGGCACCGCTTTCTCAAAGCAGAGAAAACGACGAGAAGTATGCATCAAGCTTTGGCTGGATCTGTCCTCCACCAGACGCTATTGTCCTTCCCACTATGAGGCGCCGTTTGTCACTTTCTGATTTAATCTACTGATTTATAAATATCGGGTATTTAGCAGTCGGATATATAAATATCGGGTATTTAGCAGTCGGATATAAAAATTTGCAAAAAATGAGCGTGAAATAAACACCAAGTTCAGTCAATTTTAAATCCTATATCAGCGAATAAAATCCGAGAAAAATTTATAAATACCTATTTTGGATTTCAAGATATATATATCTGTCGTTGTGTTATTTCAGGGATATAAATTTCTCCACCATATATATATATATTCCTGATAAAGGATTTCTTATTTATATATCCAAGGTAACGTATCTTACTGATATATAAATATTTAAAAATGTGTAGTTGGGTATATATATATCCATCTTCATCTAACTCCGGATTTACAAATACTGAACTGAGAAAGTCTCATATATAGATATCCCAGTTATAATATGCTAATGAGTTGCGATACGTTTACCGCAAAAATGATGATGTCAAACTAAGCCTCTTCAAGTGTACCAAGGGTCGGCAAACACCGCTCAATCATTCCGCAGATTCTCATGTGCGGTATTGTAAACACACGCTAATTTGTGGGTCATCTGTGAATATTATCGGGCAAATTCATTCAGGTATTTCTTACTTTTAACCAGCGTTATTCGCAGAAGCACAGAATGTATAGAAAGCTATTATTATTAGTATTCATTATGTCTTGCCCACGGATCACAAGGACTTTTGTCATCTGAAACACGAAATAGACAATATGATCTAAACCAACACCAAAACCGACGACGTCATCGGTTTTTGAGACTCATCAGCATACTATTAGCATACTATAAATGGGATATCTATATATGAGACTTTCTCAGTACAGTATTTGTAAATCCGGAGTTAGACGAAGACTGGATATATATATATATACCCAACAGCACATTTTGAAATATTTATATATCAGTAAGATACGTTACCTCGGATATATAAATAAGAAATCGTTTGTCCTAAATATATATATATATTGTGGAGGAATTTATATCCCAGAAATAACACAACGAGAGATATATATATCTTGAAATCTAATATAGGTATTTATAAATATTTCTCGGATTTTATTCGCTGATACAGGATTTAAAATTGACTAAAGTCGGTGTTTATTTCACGCTCATTTTATGCACATTTATATATCCGACTGCTAAATACCCGATATTTATAAATCAGTAGATTAAATCAGAAAGTGACAAACGGCGCCTCATATCCCACAGGCCCGCAAAACAAGAGTTTTGGGGGGTGTGGGCGGTGGTATTAGGGTGAAGTGTCGAAATATGGGGTCTCTATATATAACCCCATGCTTTATATAAATCAATGTTGATTTATATAAAGCATGGGGTTATATATAGAGACCCCATATTTCGACACTTCACCCTAATACCACCGCCCACACCCCCCAAAACTCTTGTTTTGCGGGCCTGTGGTCCTTCCCCAGACGGAGACTTCCGTTGTCCGTGTGGGGACGGCTACGTTAACATCATCTTCATTTTATCCAGTCAATTTCTTCGTTCGCACTTCGAACCTGAAGTTCGAAGTGCGAACGTAGAAATTGGCTGGATAAAATGAAGATGCGTTAACATTTGTACCAGCTCATGTTACACGTATACATACTAGGCTAGCACGCCTCTTAATATCTATGGCTATAGCAAACATGTAATATATACATGTAATATAAACTAACGTTCTCGCAAGCTAATACCTTCCGTACTGATTCCATTATTAGAATAGAAATAAACATAATATATACCAGGGTAGCTCATGACTATACGCTGATATTATAACATTAATAATATCATGGTATGGTATTTCTTGTCTTTAAGAACCAAAGCTCTTGCAAGCTGATTATATTGATCAGATATTTCATGGAAGAAATACAACACTATATAGGATGCACCGGGTATAAGATCTAAGGCTCTCACAAACAGTTATCACGAAGCGGTAGTAAGCTAAAAGGCTCTCGTAAATTAATAATTACATTGATTTTATGCTCCCTACTGTCAGCTAACCCATATTTAAATTACTTTGCTAGGGGAAATAATCTAATCACATTCTTGGATGTATAATACACAGTGCACCAGTATAAGGTTATTCGTTATTAGTACAACATCAATAGTATAATGTCAGTTCGTCTCGCAAAGTACAATAATTACACATCCAATAAGAAATGTTTTACTGTATATCAGGCATATATGGTAGAATATCAATGCTGTCATGGCAGTTCTCATCTTAAGAACTAAGGCTCTCGCAAAGTAATGACGTCACTGACATTCCCATAAGCAGAAATATAACACTAAGTCAAAAACCCGTAATACGCGTGACGATATTACAAGAGCTTAGGCTCTCGCAAACACTAGTATATGCCTATACGCGATTACAGTAAAACATCAGTAGTATAATTGGAGTTCGTCTCCTAAGATCTAAGGCTCTCGCAAACTAATTACATTAAGTACATATCCCATGGGAAATAAAACACTAATAGTATATATCGAGTATATGCATGCAGTATAACATCAATAATATATATCGTGACAGTTCCTCTCTTAAGAACTAAGGCTCTTGCAAATTAATTACGTCAATTACATTCTCCATGAATACAAATAAATTCTATATAATATACACCGGGAATATGACTGCGCTACTACAGCATAAGATCAATACTATAATTGCAGTTTTTCTCTTAAGCAAACTAATTACATTTGATTACATTGGTCATGAAAGAGCTATAAAATATATACCAGTTATATGCCTATTCGTTTTACAATACAACATCAACACTGTAATTGCTGTTCTTCTCTTAAGAACTAAGAGCTAATTATATTGATTACATATTCAATAAAGAGAAATATTAAACACTACAATATACACCCATGCGATATTATAGTATAATATTAATGCTACAATGACAGTTCTTCTCCTAAGATTCGAGGCTCTCGCAAATTTAATATTTATTACATATTCCATGAAATGAAATGAAATATATGCCTATACGCTATTACAGAAAAAGGCCAATACTATAATCGCAGTTCTTCTGTTGGGAACTAAGGCTCTCGCAAACTAATGAAACATTAGTTGAATCTTCCTTCGAAAATGGGAATAAAACAATTTATAATGTACCGGACATACGCTTACACACAATAACTCGTATATTTACTATTTGGAGACATCTTAGTGATCGTATATGAATAGTTCTCGGTTGTCCCTGGTCTAAAGATACACAGTAGTTAAAACTAGAAACTGACTCGCGCATGCGATGGCAAGGAGAAAGTATGACCTTCCTCAGACGCCTAGTTTGTAACTCATTTAGTGTGTTTGGAGACATCTCACTGGACAGTAAATGAAAAGTTATCGTATTTCAATCGTTTTCTTGATTGTTCCAGGTCTAAAGATACACAGCAAGTCCATACAAGCAACTAATTCACGTCACGGAGAAAGCATGCCCGTCCCCAAACGCTGTAACGCGGTAACTGATATTTTAGGTCTTTGGAGATATATTACTGGAGAGAAAATGCTAGTTGATGTGATAGTTATAACATGTCAAGTGATCATTATACAGATTTGTTTTCTTCGAGGGCGGAGGAAATAATATAACACAAATGTCTCCATTGAATGAATGTGATTGATTTCAACTTGTGAATGTATATATTTGTAATCATAACAAGAAATTCTTGAGTTTTTATTTTGAACAATTTGTAATAGTGTATAGTGAGAAACCTTCTCTCTCGTCGACTTTATGACAAAAGAGATCATTACAATTTCGACGTCGTAAGCTATCCCTTTCTAGACAGCAAATTCCAGTGGGACCCGCATATTGTGTATACTTATCTCGTATCGTAGCATTTGCTAGATCCTGTGTTAAATGTTACGATTTTAAATGAACGTCACAAAACATTGTCGCGGAAACTTATAAAACAGGGCTATACCACCAAGCGCCTTCACTCAAAGTTTTTCAGATTTGGCGGTACTTATCTCGTGCTGATAGCAAAATACGAGCGTAGTGAGCAAGATGTATGGCGTTACCTTTCGTAACTTGTCTAATCCTGCTTATCCCGGGTCTAGGGGCCGTATGAACCCATTTACTTCAATATCCTCATGGTGTCCATGTGGACAGCCACAAGCAAAGCCTGACTGACATACATCATTTTCTACATGAAGACTTCACACCGAATATCATATGGATTAAGAATACTGATCAGTGATACGCATTTCATATTTTTTTAACATCATGATTTATTGCCGGCATCATTGAAAACTGGTGAACTCTTCTCTCTTGCAGCAAACTAGCCTATGTTTATGTATGCTATTATTGTCTTTTTTCTAATTTGCTGATAATGCTGTTTTTCGGAATATGGAATAGCTCTTTGGATTATGGACGCGGATATTCATTAATGGACGGCGGCTGAATAATGAATGACGGACCAGATGCTTCTAATTTATTTTTTGTTTTAGCTATCACGGCGTAACGGTGCCTCATGAGATTGGCGACATCTATGTATAGCCTTCACCTTCTGTTAGTCTGAACGTGCTCTAACCCCTGCCCAACGAGGTTAATATATTATATATTGTCTTTGGCTGGGACCGCTTCTTTGGCTGGGCCAAGCGGTCCCAGCCAAAGACAAAGATAGTATAAACAATATGTCTCCGTTGGCCAGGGGTTAAGGAAACAGACTAAATTCCTGCGTGTAATTTTATGTCTAGTATAAGGTTTCCTGCTCGCTTATCAGCCAATCCCCATGCTCTAGTAATTTGGTAACCATCGCCTCACATAATACTGCTCAATTGTAATCGAGGAAGCATGTCCTTCCCCAGACGCTTAGTTTGCAACTTATACTTTAGGTGTTTAGACATTTACAGCTTGAGAGTAAATGCTAGATCATCTTATGTGAATCGTTCCATTGGTTGTTCCAAGATTCTAGATACAATATGAACCTATACAAGTCAGTAACTCACGTATGCGACGACCCGAAGATAACATGTCCTTCCCCAGACGCTTAGTTTTTAGCTTATATTTTAGGTGTTTGGACATATTTTGCTGGACAGTAAAGGCTTGGTGATCTTGGTTGTTCCAAGCCTCTAGGTGCACAATAAATGTACACCAGTCACTAACTCACGCACGAGGCAACAGGAAGAAAACATGTCCTTCTCCAGACGCCTAGTTTGTAATTTCTAGTTTAGGTGTTTGGTGATGTATTGCTGGGGAGTAAATGCTGGGTTATCTTATGTGAATCGTTTCCTTGGATGTTCCAAGCCTCTAGATATAAAATGAACCTATACAAGTCACTAGCTCACTTATGAGATGACACGGAGGAAGAATGTCCTTCCCCAGACGCCTAGTTTGTAACTTATATTTTAGGCGTTTGGAGATATATTGCTTGAGAGTAAATGCTAGGTGGTCTTATGTGAATCGTTCTATTGGTTGTTCCAAGCTTCTAGATACGCAATTAATCTATACAAGTTACAAACTCGCGTATGAGACGACACGGAGAACACATGTCCTTCCCCAGACGCCTTGTTTGTAATTTCTAGTCTAGGTGTTTAGAGATACATTGCTGGGGACTAAATGCTAGGTGATCTTATGTGAATCGTTCTGTTGGTTGTTCCAATACTCCTAGATACAAAATAAATCTATACAAATAAGTAACTCACGTATGAAACGACACGGAGAAGGCATGCCCTTCCCCAGACGCCTAGTTTGTAACTTACGATTAAGGTGTTTGGAGATATATTGCTGGAGAGGAAATGATAGTTGATCATATAAAAATCGATTCCTCGGTTGTTTCAGGCCCCTAGATACACAATAGGTCTATACAAATCACTAACTCACTTATGAGACGACAAGAAGAAAGCATGTCCTTCCTCAGACGCCTGGTTTGTAACTTGTAATTAATTCAGGTGTTTGGACATATCTTGCTGGAGATCGAATGCCAGTTAATCTTATGTGAATCGTTCTCTCAGTTGTTCCAAGCCTCTGGAAACACAATAAATCTACACAAGTCACTAACTCACGTATGACACGGCATGGCGAAAACCTGTCCTTCTCCAGACACCTAGTTTGTAACCTATAATTTAGGTGTTTAGACATATACTGCTTGAGAGGAAACGCTATCTTATGTGAATCGTTCCATCTGTTGTTCCAAGCCTCTAGATGCAAAATCAACGTATACAAGTCAGTAACTCACGCATGCGACGACGCGAAGATAACATGACCTTCCCCAGACGCTTAGTTTTTAGCTTATATTTTTGCTGTTTGGACATATTTTGCTGGACAGTAAAGGCTCGCTGAGCTTACATGAATCGTTTTGTTGGTTGTTCCAAGCCTCTAGATTCACAATAAATGTACACCAGTCACTAGCTCAGGCACGAGGCAACAGGAAGAAAACATGTCCTTCTCCAGACGCCTAGTTTGTAACTTCTAGTTTAGGTGTCTGGAGATATAATGCTGGGGAGTAAATGCTAGCTTATCTTATGGGACTCGTTATGGGAATCGTTCCCTTGGATGTTCCAAGCCTCTAGATATAAAATAAACCGAAACTATACAGGTCACTATCTCCTTTATGAGACGACAGGGAGGAAGAATGTCCTTCCCCAGACGCCTGGTTTGTAACTTATATTTTGGGCGTTTGTAGATATATGGCTTGAGAGTAAATGCTAGGTGGTCTTATGTGAATCGTTCTATTGGTTGTTCCAAGCCTCTAGATACACAACAAATCTATACAAGTTAGTAACTCGCGTATGAGACGACACTGAGAACACATGTCCTTCCCCAGACGCCTAGTTTGTAACTTCTAGTCTACGTGTTTGGAGATATATTGCTTGGGTAAATGCTAGGTGATCTTATGTGAATCGTTCTGTTGGTTGTTCCAAGCCTCTAGATACAAAATAAATCTATACAAGTTAGTAACTCGCGTATGAGACGACACGGAGAAAACATGTCCTTCCCCAGACACCTAGTTTGTAACTTATGTTTTAGGTGTTTGAAGATATATTGCTTGAGAGTAAATGCTAGTTGATCGTTGGTGAATCGTTCCCTTGGTTGTTCCAAGCATCTAGATATAAAAATAAAGTCTATGCAAGTCACTAACTCACGTATGATAGGACCCGGAGGGAGCATGTCCTTCCCCAGACGCCTAGTTTGTAACGTATGGTTAAGGTGTTTAGACGTATATTGCTTGAGAGTAAATGTTAGATGGTCTTATGTAAATCGTTCCTTTGGTTGTTCCGAGTCCCTAGATACAAAATGAACCTATACAAGTCAGTAACTCACGTATGAGACAACGCGAAGATAGCATGTCCTTCCCCAGACGCTTAGTTTTTGGCTTATATTTTAGGTGTTTGGAGATATTGCTTGGGAGTAAATGCTAGTTTATCTTAAGTGAATCGTTCCTTTGGTTGTCCAAGCCTCTAGATACAAAATGAACCTATACAAATCTTTAAATCACGTATGAGACAACACGGAGATAGCATGTCCTTCCCCAGACGCTTAGTTTCTAGCTTATATTTTTGTTGTTTGAACATATTTTGCTGGAGGCTTGGTGATCTTACGTGATTCGTTTTGTTGGTTATTCCAAGCCTCTAGATGCACAAAAAATGTACACCAGTCACTAACTCACGCACGAGGCGACAGGAAGAAAACATGTCCTTCTCCAGATGCCTAGTTTGTAACTCCTAGTTTAGGTGTGTGGAAATATATTGCTGGGGAGTAAATGCTAGCTTATCTTATGTGAATCGTTCCCTTGGATGTTTCCTAGCCCCAAGATATAAAATGAACCTGTACAAGTCACTATCTCACTTATGAGACGACACGGAGGAAGAATGTCCTTCCCCAGACGCCTGGTTTGTAACGTATAATTTAGGTGTTTTGACATATCTTGCTGGAGACTAAACGCCAGTTCTTCTTATGTAAATCGTTCTCTCAGTTGTTCCAAGCCTCTAGATACACAATTATTGTACACAAGTTTCTAACTCACGTGTGACACGACACGGAGAAAGCATGCCTAGTTTTTAACTTATGTTTAAGGTGTTTGGACATATATTGCTTGAGAGTAAATGCTAGACGTTCTTATGTGAGTCGTTTCTTTGGATGTTCCAAGCCCCTAGATACGAAATAAACCTATACAAGTCACCCACGTATGCTGCGACAACGTGAAGATAGCATGTCCTTCCCCAGACGCTTAGTTTTCTGCTTATATCTTAAGTGCCTGGGGACTGACATTCCTGGGAAGTATGGCTCCTAGGGATTATCAGTCCTTGGGACTATATTTCCTGTGGAATCCTTGGGACTACAATGCCAGAGGACCTTCATTAATGGGCATTATCATACCTTGTGGCTGTCATTCCGGGGACTATTGTTCCTGGAAACCATAATTCCATGGACTGTCACCCGGGAACTATCATTCCAGGGTAGGGGAGATTGGGGTACACTGGGACATTTTTCACCTTTTTGCAAAAATCTCTGTTATTATTGTCCTGTAGTGTAGCCTTGTTAATACTCTCGTTATAACTTATACATGTCATGACATAGTCACACAAAAAATCTGAAATATATGTTAAACTTTTCTCCAGAATTCTGTTTTAAAAACGTTAAAAAAATGTGTCCCAGTTTGCCCCACTATGGGGTAATCTGGGACATCCACTGGGGTGCGATGGGACAATAATCAAAATACATTTTATAAGAATTATATACTAATATGTTTCATAGGAGTTTAGAAGATTCAACAGCGGTGGTTAAGTTAGTTGCTATTTTAGGCCCCTGCTTTACGTAAAATATTTCTCAGGAGCCAAATTTGAAGAAAAAAATATTTTGTGTGATTCTCATCTCAACGAAAGCATTCGACTTTGAAAGTTTTAGTAAAACTCATCAAATCTGATAGGATTAGCAAATACTACCATCTAGGAAACAAAATAATGCACTTTGATGGCATTTTAGGATGAAAGGAAATTTCACCATTCGATTATTATTGTCCCAGTGTGCTCCGGCAAAAGTGTCCCACTCTGCCCCAGGTGCATGATATATTCTTTTTTATGACAAAAAAACTAATACATACAGCCGACATACTAAATCGATATTGTTAAAGTGTACCTTTGTCCATCCTCTCTCAGTAGTAACAAAACAGCAATGAAGGACTGCTGAAAACTTCTCATAACGAACTATCATCCTCAGTCCTAAAAATTTACTTGGACTGTTCAAAAACAGTTTTTGTGTCCCTAATTTTTTACCTTCCTCGGTACAATCAATCGTGAGGACTGTTATTCCTGGGGCTACCATTCATGGGGACTGTCAATCCTGGGGCTACCATTCTTGGGGACTGTCATTCTTGGAGACAATATTGCTAGAGACTATAATTCCAGGGAACCGTCATTCCTGGGGACTATGAAAACTGTGAGCTATCATTTCTGAGGACTGTCGTTTCTGGTGCTCCATTACCGGGGACAGCAAGTCCTGGGAATGTCATTCCTGGGGGTTATCATTCCTGGGAACTGTAATCCCTTTGGGCACCTGAGGACTATAATTCCAGGGAACTGTCATTAGTGGGGACTATGATACCTGGCGGCTGTCATTCCTGGGGAGTATTGTTTCTGGGGGCTATAATTCAAGGACACTGCCATTCCTGGGGACTATCATACCTGAGGACTATAATTTTATGGTACTGTTATTCCGGGGGCTAACATTCCTGGGGACTGTCGATCCTTGGGACTCCTGGGGATTATAATTCTAGGGGACTCTCATTCGTGGAAACTATCATACCTGGGGGCTGTCATTACGGGGGACTAGTATTACAAGCGTCTAGTCCGTCATCCATAATTCAGCCGTCGTCCATTAGAGAATATCCGCGTCCATAATCCAAAGACCTATTCCATATTCCATATAACAGTATTAGCACCAAATTCAAAAAGACAATCATAGTATACAAAAACATAGGCTTGTTTCCTGCAAGAGAGAAGCGGTCAACAGTTTTCAATGATTCCTGGGGACTATCCACGAGACTGTCTTTCCTTGGGACTATCAGTTCTGAGAACTGTCAATCATGGGTCTACCATTCCTGGGGACTGTCATTTCTGGGGCTACCATTCTTGATGACTGTCATTCTTGGGGGATTTTCTTCCTGTCGACTATAATTCCATTGGACTGTCATTCCCGAGGACTGTCATTTCTGAATCTAGCATTACTGGGGCAAGCCTAGTCCTTGGAACTACCACTCCTGGGGACTGTCATTCCTGGGCGCTATGACTCCTGAGGATTGTGTCTCCTTTCTGGGGACTGTCATTCCAGGAGATACCATTCCTGGGACTACCATTTTTGGGACTGTCATTCTTGGCGACTATATATTCATAGACAATAATTCCAGGGAACCGTCATTCCCGAGAACTATGAATACTGGGGGCTATCATTTCTGAGGACTGTCATTCCTGGTGCTCCATTACCGGGGACAGTAAGTCCTGGGACCTACCATTCCTAGGGAATTTCATTCCTGGGGACTGTAATCCCCGTGGAATCCTGAGGATTATAATTCTAGGGGACTGTCATTACTGGGGACTATCATACCTGGCGGCTGTCATTCCTGAGGACTATTATTCCTGTGCACTATCCATGAGACTGTCTTTCCTGGGGATTATCAGTCCTGGGAACTGTCAGGTGTTGGTGGACAGTCCATGGTAGATATTAGCATCGAATTATGGTGTGAGGAAATGAGCACAAAATGAACACGTGGGAACTTACTACCTGCCTCATGTATCACTGACTCATTCATCTCTCGATTTCTTTCACTTGTGTGTGCTTAAGAGGAATATGAACCATTAATATTTTATTCGCTGTCTGTCTGATATTACGACAGTCCATGGTATCATCATCGGACCGACCGACAGTCCATGGTAGGTCAAAATACGGTCAGTCCGAACTAGCTACCATGGACTGTCGACATATCTGATATACAATCATATGTTGCCTCATTATAGCATTGCAGCTGTTATCCGGCTTCAATGTGAAGTGATCCAATCTACAGTTCATGGTCGCATGACACATGGACTGGTGCATTCACCTACAATCATACTTGTCGATTCAGTAGGGTGATATAGAAATTAAAATACAGCACTGTGTATTATGAAATTTTTTCTGCGAAATTATTCACCCCCAACATTCGACCGTCGCCATCCAGTGAAACGGTGGTCATTCGGTGGGGCTATTTTCGCGGTGGTGTTAACAATTTGGATTACTTTCACATGTCTTGTGAGGTTATGGGCAATATTAATGGATATTCATTCATGGGAAATAAAAGTCGTCATTTTAATCGTTCGGTTACGTAGCAGAACGCATTGTACTTAAAGATATCATACGAACACGGTGAGCGATGCTGTTTTCGAGCGAAGTTTCGTTTTAAAGTTGTTCGTATCGCTAATTAATGATACTTATCGATACAGATTATCAGGCGTAATTATTCCCTATTCAGTGCTCTTTGTATGTCACCCAAACTTCGATGGAATTAATTGGCGTAAGCATTGATATTAATTAAAAGGTCACACCGTAACCGGGGGACCGATATTAGCCCTTTTGGACATGGTTGATAGGGGTTTTTCCCTATTGTAGGGGTAAAGTCCGTATTCCACTTTTTATATTTTTTTTCTGGAGAAACTTTTACATGCACCCACTCCCCATGCCGTGATGTCCAAACGGCGTCCCCACAGCAAGCGGAGCCGCCATTTTTGTTTCTTTGTGCAAACTGGACAATAAACGCTCGACCCTCGGGTGGCACGGATGCTAGACATAATAACATGGTACAACATCTATAGATTATGTTTATTACTATAAGTCTTCCTTCCCATGGTTTCAGATATATTTTTTTCGACCCTCCCCGCTCCAAGGTCACGCCCAATAGAGTCACGCCGGAACTTCACACATGGCGTCATCCGGATGTTGAAAAGGTCCTGGGTGATAAAGGTCAGTACATGCATTCCTATCATTAGAACGATACCAGGGTCCATACATGCATTCCTCGTATAGATTAACATGGGAAGTCACTTGGTTGACAAGGGACTACTTTCTATCCGCGGAGGCTTTATCCCACTACCGCATCACCGCTAGACCGCATCTCCGCGGAGGAATACATGCCCCATGCACTTGACCGCCACGTGACCTCCACATGACCTCCCCAATATGCAAATTATTGAGACGTCGCACACCTTTGCCGGGACTATAATGCACTTGACCTCTATGCCAGATTCTTACGCCAGGTCAATGCGCTAGCTTGATGTCCGACGCGGTGTTTCGCGCGCGACTTCTGCTATATAACCCTCACCAGAAGTCCATAAAACTAGTTTTATGAACACCTGGCCTCACAGCAATGAAACTTGCACCGTGATTAAAACTTATCGGGGCAAGCGGAATGTAAATTTTAATGGAACATTATTTATGTGGAGGTCATGGTTTGCTGCCATGTCTGTGTCCTGTTGTTACGGCACAACAACAACAGCGAAATTTATCAAATTTTCACCATAAAACGTTGACATTAGCCATACAAGTTTTTATGGATGTATATCTTTCACAGCATGGGAGTAAAGCGCAAATCCTCACATCAGCAGGCTGAGCAGAAGAGGTCGCGGATGAGAAAGAGGAGGGCTGAGAATTCTGATTCGTCACTCCATGGTCTTAATAACAATGGACAAAAAGATCCTCTTGTCATTAGCTTACAATTATCGGACAATGGTGGGCGTCAAGATACTTCAGGATCTCTTGTATATTTCTAGTAGCATTTTCTAACTACAAACAATATTGCAAAAATAGCCTTCTAAATGTAGCTGTAGACGAAATATCGCCTGACAAATACATATAATTAGGGTGCCTAGTGGATCTCTATAAAGTTTCTATTTGATTTCTCATTCTAGTACATTTTAGGTACAATTCATATATATTTTGATACGTAAACTCTGAAGAGCGCTTATTGTTTTCGATACATATCGGTGGCCAGTTTTTTCCAAATCTATATGTTTTATTCACGTATATTCATTCAATGTCTTGATTAGAAATGGACGATCCAGAAATCCCATGTCGGTCGAGCCTATCCGCTTTGAAAGTATTTTGGTGACTAACGGTATAGAGAATCAGCTGGCGCGGTAAAAAAAACGCTGGAAATAGAGATGGTTGATACGGACAAGATGATAATGATAAGAAAAACCATAATCTCGGATGATCTCAGTAAATCTCCTACATGATGAAAATGTTATTTAAAATGTCAATAAATGCAGTGCAGTGTTACACTTCCACGTACGCTGATAAACAGCTTGTATCACTGACGTCCCTACTCTCCTTGTTCCCCCCGCTGATTCACATCGCCAAGTTCGCGCCTCTTGGCCGTAAGGGGGTGCTATATCTGGTTACCCAATCGCCGTGCCGTAATAGCTCGGAGATAACCAGATTCCTCATACTAACCACGATTGGCTAACTACCTCACGTGATCGAAATTACGTCATGCCTTCATGATAGTCAGATCCCGACTCTCACGTAATGTGGAAGCCATGCCAATATTTTGACAGCGACACGCCCTCTTACCGCATCTCTCAAAGGAACTTTTCCCCGTCTTTATTACAGTCAACATTCAATTCAAAATCTGAGACAATTGAACGGTGTTTTTACGTTACCATTCTAGGCAGCTTGATTTCTTTATATACTCATGACGATAAAGCGTGGTCTTATCAGTGGGATATTAACAACATTTATAGGGATTTATTTGTTAATTATTTGAAGGTATCAGTGAACAAATGTTTGCAATCAGTTGGCGAACCTTACTAAACAATGGAGGAAGTTATCCAAAAATCTGTTCACTCTGAACTCAGAAGTTAACGTAATTAGAGCTTTTTTGCCGCCCGTTTATTGTTAGTTTTGCCGTTAACGACATATGAACGTTTGAAAAGGGAGACAACTCATATTGCCAAGACTCTTGCGTAAGAGTGATATTTATTGGTCATTGGTGGTTGGCCTGTGCAGAGCGCCCCCTTACGGCCAAGAGGCGCGAAATATGCGATGTGAATCAGCGGGGGGAACAAGGAGAGTAGGGACGTCAGTGATACAAGCTGAATAGTATGAGCGTAACTTCCACGATGCACAAGGAAAATAGACTCGTCCAGATCGCACGTATAAGGAATAGGCTATGAAGATATTTGACGGAGTAGTATGTATATGTCATGTTAAATATGCTGGAACTGTTTTAGAACTACAATCAGTTCCTCACCAACTCTCAGAAAATACTACATATGTTTGTTAATAACTATATGTATTCTAGAATTTATGACCGATATTACATTGAATGCAACACTACTCCGTCGTCGTGATCCAACTCCTTGTCCATTGTACCTGTCATGCGATGCCCTCTCTTTGTATATGAACGTCTTTGTTTTAACACTTTAATAATCTCTTCAACTGGGGGAAAGAATACCACGATAATCGCGATCAGGAGCACCCACAAATGACAAAATGTCAGCCAACCAGAGAACGCCTCAAAGCTGAGCACCGAAAACATGCTCATCACTGATGGCAATATTACAATAGTGGAGACCATGATGATAGATCCACCAATGATAGCCGAGTATTTCGCCGGCTTGAAGGCTTGTTCAAGATGTTTCTTGCTTGGTCTTCCCGCATATCGGATACCATCAAGTTCTGCCTTATAGTACACATGCCAAGGATTTAGAGGGTTGTCTATCCTACGAGTTTTCTCCCATTCAGCTTCAGCGTCAGCTTCCGTCTTTATTTTGTGTGTGAACCAGGAGACGACAACACAAGCAATCAAGGTGACGACAAATCCCGTAGACAAGCCCACTGTGATGGTGAACTCGTCTGCAGTATTGACGATGAAGTTTTCCAGGCCCCCTTCCAATGTACTGGCCGCTATCAGAGCACACGACACACCGGACACCAGACCGCAGATAGCACCTGCACAGTATAGTAAAGATGCAAGTACGTGAAATGGAGACAGATTTTATGCAGTGGTGAACCGTTAGCAATTAAAGTTTGATTTTTACGTATTAAACCAGGGCGAATTTAGTCATAGTTCCTATTGCATATTAATGGCGATAAATTTCTTGTATGATGTGTTTGAATGAATATTACCTCACAGCAGGCCCAATCCACTGCAAGTGTATGATATGGAGCAATGAAATATAGGCCGTCAATTGTTTTAATTTATTCAATATTTATATAATACTATACCCCACAAAACTGTGTAAAATTTTACACACCGTAATCGACAAGTTGCATTGCAGATGTAACTCACTGAACAAAAGTCGAGTCGTATCGTATTTATGGCCGCTTCCAGACACCTTTGTCAAATGGCAGCAAAGGATAATATAATAATTATGGCAATAATACTCTATTTCAAGCGGTAACACATTCGGTACAACCAAGCTTTCATGAGCCCCTCAAATATACAGCGTTGGCACCTAGCATCACTCATACGGCAACGTATATAAGACAGAGGAAACAATAATCTGATTTCATAACTATGATAACTGATTTGGACTCCTCTCGCGACTGGGCTTCTTTAATCACGCGTGGATTATTTGGACGATTTGGGCCGTGTAATTTTTAAGGAAAGACGAAAGTGGATATTTACCTGAAGTAAGTCCGATTCCAGAGGCCTTGGACCATGCGATGCACAGTATGACCGGAAAGAAACATGGGATTATTATGACCGAACCGCAGTAAAATATCCAATTGATTCCGCTCTCGAATATGATCAGTCCGAAGGGAACAAGAGCTAAAGTCACACCAAATGATCCTCATAGCTTCTGAACGCACCATGTACTTGACAGTGATACCCAACCTTGACCGCCACATCGGAGGGTTTATGCCGATTTGTTAAATCTTCAGCACAGTCTTGACATTCTTCCACAGAGACACAAGTACATGACGTCTCTTGCTCAATAGAAGCATTCTCCTGGACACCATAATTTTCTGGCTTCGCCGAACCTTCCGATTTCAAATGTTTGCCGCACAACAGGCAACATAGAATATTAACGTTTTTCCTGTAACGAGATGTTCAGTATGTATTCTAAAGCAGAATTATTTTATGCTTCGTTCTATCTTTGAGAAAATATATCCTCACCATCATCATACACGAGAGTACTCAGAGCTCAGTTTATACTTCCTGATATGGAAGAAGTTTCAGCGAAAGAGTTTTATTGATATATCAAACAATTATCTAAATATTCCCTTTCGAGAAAGTAAAGCGCAGAAGTGATGAAAGTGAAATTTATATATTTACAGTGTCCGAAATATTAGAATCTTTGTTATATATTTCTGAAAAAGCGTAAGTATTGTTCACCTGAAGGGTCGAATGTAGACCTTGTAAATATCGTAGACAATAAAGGAGGAGACTCCCATCACCTCGCCACTTCCGGTGGACATGACCGCCATTGTTCCCATGGTCAGAATCATAATGCCTCCAGTCTGACCCAGGAGTCATTCTGCTATCAGAGGGGTAACTAACCCTGAAATTATGCCATCAATAAAAACATGGTTATATATTATATCATAAGGTCGTAAATGCTATACGTATCAAAGTTAGGATATTAGATTTGTCTGTTAAGGATGTCCGCTGGTGGTTTTTGACTTTGGCAGCCATTTTGCCTGTTTTTCTATTGGGTTATCTCCCTTCCCTAGGTTAAGAGATGGGGATTTCCTTTAAAAGCCTTCTAGCCGAGAATTTTGCACACCAGCATCCATCCAATTTGCTAAATTTTGATAGACACTGTGGTTATCTGCAAACCGTTAGAATATAAGAAAAAGCTAAATACTATTTATATGAATTTTTCATGAATATGCTTCAAAACTAGGGCTATTCCCTATGCTTTCTGGGTTACCAAATTGAGCATGGGTCAGTCCACTTAACGTTGCCTACAGCTAAAGAATGCACACCAACCTATATTTTTTTCTTTGTTTTTCCTCATATTACACAATTATGAATGCAGCAACACACATTATTCAAAAAGTTAGTTACTTTGATTTACCACCAGCGGACATCCTTAAGTGTGTTTATATTTTGCATTGCCAATTATTTGTGTCATCAGGAGTTAGTCAGGTGAGTCCCCTAATTTATTGAAAAAATAATGATCAACTGGAAAATTTTGTTATGGATAAAATCTTCTCTATTCAAAATCGAGCTGAACATTCGAACCGCATTCTCAAGTACTGTTCCTTGGGACAAGGTTTTGTCCACGAGGAAAATATTCTTCCTGTTTGTACCTCCATTTGACAAGAATTCATTATAGTATATCATGCATTTGTCATCATAGTATATGATACAATTGTCGTTATATTATACCATGTTATCGTCATTATAGTATATCATGCATTTGGCATCATAGTATATAATACAATTGTCGTTATCGTATATCATGCTATCGTCATTATAGTATATCATGCAATCGTCATCATAGTATATCAGGCAACTTTCATTGTAGTATATCATACAATTGTCATTATAGTATATCAGGCAATTGTCATTATAGTATATCATACAATTGCCATAAAAGTATATCAGGCATCATGCAATTGTCATTATAGTATATCAGGCATCAGACAGTTGTCATTATAGTATATCAGGCAATTGTCATTATAGTATATCATACAATTGTCATTATAGTATATCAGGCATCAGACAGTTGTCATTATAGTATATCAGACAATTGTCATTATAGTATATCATACAATTGTCATTATATTATATCATACAATTGTCATTATAGTATATCAGACATCAGACAGTTGTCATTATAGTATATCAGGCAATTGTCATTATAGTATATCATACAATTGTCATTATAGTATATCAGGCATCAGACAGTTGTCATTATAGTATATCAGACAATTGTCATTATAGTATATCATACAATTGTCATTATATTATATCATACAATTGTCATTATAGTATATCAGACATCAGACAGTTGTCATTATAGTATATCAGGCAATTGTCATTATAGTATATCATACAATTGTCATTATAGTA
>JAVTVY010004438.1:0-40086 GCA_036873755.1 Hanleya hanleyi
ATAACAAGTTTTCATATGGGAATCCAAGATGGCTGCCTAGTACTATATTGGATTTCGGAATCGACCGAAAAGGTTTCCTGCACAACTAGATAGGGGAACCCGTGCAGTACCAACTTCTGAGAAAGATCCGTGCAGTAGTTCCTGAGAAATCGCGATACTCAAGGTTCATGGGGAAACTAAGATGGCTGCCTGGTGGCCATATTGGATTTTCGAATTGACCAAAAAAGGTTTCTTGCACAACTAGACCCCAAGGGAGTCCCCTGCGTAACAAATTTGAGAAAGATCTATGTGCTGTTCCTGAGAAATGATAACAGAGTTTTATGGAAAATCCAAGATGGCTGCCTGGTGGCCATATTGACTTTTCGAATCGGTCCTCAGAAAAGGTATCTGCACATCTAGACCCCAAGAGGAACCTGTGTACCAAATTTCAGAAAGATCCGTGCAGTAGTTCCTGAGACATCGCGATAACAAGGTTTTTACGGGAAAATCCAAGATGGCCGCCCTGTGGCCATATTGGATTTTCGAATCGGACCAGAAAAAGTATCTGCACAACTAGGCCCCAAGGGGAATATGTGTACCAAATTTCAGAAAGATCCATGCAGTAGTTCCTGAGAAATCATGATAGCAAGGTTTCATGGGGAAATCCAAGATGGCCGCCCTGTGGCCATATTGGATTTTCGAATCGGACCAGAAAAGGTATCTGCACATCTAGACCCCAAGAGGAACCTGTGCACCAAATTTCAGAAAGATCCGTGCAGTAGTTCCTGAGAAATCGTGATAACAAGGTTTCATGGGGAAATCCAAGATGGCTGCCCTGTGGCCATATTGGATTTTCGAATCGGACCAGAAAAGTTATCTGCACATCTAGACCCCAAGAGGAACCTGTGTACAAAATTTCAGAAAGATCCGTGCAGTAGTTCCTGAGAAATCGCGATAACAAGGTTTCATGGGGAAATTCAAGATGGCCGCCCTGTGGCCATATTGGATTTTCGAATCGGGCTAGAAAAGTTATCTGCACAACTAGACCCCAAGGGGAACATGTGTGCGAAATTTCAGAAAGATCCGTGCAGTAGTTTCCGAGAAATCGCGATAACAAGAATTGTTTACGGACGGACGACGGGCGACGGACTGACTGACTGACGGACGGACGACGGACCACGGACGAAAGGCGATTTGAACAGCCCACCATCTGGTGATGGTGGGCTAAAAACCAATTGGAAAAGCAACCGAAATTTCGACAATGAATGCTGCCACATGTTATTACGTCACTATGACATTATACAACGGTAATATTAAGGTATGTTAACTTGTGCTAATGGACCAGGCCCTGCCCACAACGTATGTGAAGTTTCAGCTCTTAAGCGACAGAAATAACTAATATACCCGAGGAACCATTCCCTACCCCCATTCTTTGAGTTCGGAATACGAGCAGGGGTGGGGTTAAGAAAGTGTGTTTTGCTACCGTTAAGCTACCGATCTGCAACGGTTATCACATATGGACAACATCTACATACATGTACCTCTTCGAAAAACATTATAGAATTTGCCACCTCGAGTGGTACCGATCGGTGAAATTTGGGGTCTTGGTCCATGGACTATTCAGTTAGTAAAACCTGTTAGCTGACAGCTCATAAATGAGTGGTGAATGTGAACTACAGCCCTTCTAGGGCCGGTCAGGTAGCCATAATTAGACATTTACCTTATTATCCCAGAAAAGTGAAACATCTCAGCTCCGAGGTATGACATATAAGCCAAGACGAATATGGCCAGCGGTTCCACCACTACAAAGAAGAATAACTACATGTAGGTAATTGTCCCCTTAGATCAGCTGTTCTATATAAAATTGACAAGCGACAATTTAACTTACTTTGGTCAGTATCATGGGGGAATAAATGTCGATGCTATTCGGGGTGAAGGGTTACAGCCCGGAACAAATGGGGACGTGGATTGGGCAAGATATCCTGTATGTGTGAATTATCACAAGTTTTAATGTATCCAATGATGAAAGTATCAGTAAACCCAGCCCCATTCGTTAATTAGATTCAGGTCATTTCCGGTTTCAAAGACGTCACTCCAAATCTGTTTCTGCTACCCTAAAGACAATTAAACTATATCCCAGTGTGGAGCGATTTAACTGAAGTTTTTTTAGTTTAAGTTTAATAACATTCGAATTGTACCACTCGTGAAAGCCTTTTCGGACTACCTCACAACTCTCCTAACTCTCCTTATCGAATGACGTTTGTCCATTGACCATAACAGTACAAATGTGTGTTTGTCTTCATAAAGACGTTAGATCCGGTTCTTTCTTCATATTCATCTCCTGTATACAAGGTAATTGTTCCACTTTCAGAAATGATCGACCAGCCGACCAGCTAGTGTCTACGTCAGTAATGGGATAACATGTATAATACACAAGTACTTTGATTCTCAGGTGTCTGACCTCATGAATACTTTCTCTTCTCCCAGTCTGGGTCAACGTTACTGAATCTATTGCACACTTTCTTGCCCCTATATGGCATTCGTCATAAGTACAGACTAATATAATAATTTCCCAGTAGACCCATTATTGTGTTTGGAAAGTTTAATACATTATGGCCACTGCTCTGTTCTCTCCCAGTTTGTGGTCCAGTCATTCCGCGTTATTCCGGATTCTGGACCAGTTAACATCACTATTGATGAGCGAGTCCATGTGTATAATTTAGAGGGCAGGACCTGGTAACTAGTTCACGTTGGTTGTGGGGGTTTATGAGGCCAGAGCAAGAAGGCCACTCGACACGAACTAATAGCGCCAAGCTCCTAATATAGAACAGATTGAATTTCTCATTAACAAAACCAATATATTCATTTGAATTCACTGAATGTGAAAGTAACCATTTGTTAATATGAAACATAATCTATCTTGGACTCGTTTATGAAATTTATAATGTTCCGGATGATATGGTGATGAATTTCTGGTACCCATTGAGTCGATTGAAGCCTAATTTGAGGCCAGGGCTTTATGCGCCGTATATGCTCAAGGTATTGACGATATTCAAATGGACAATGACAAGCAAACACTGATTCAAATTTTGAGAAATTACTTGAAAGTGATGTTAAATGAACCATTGAAATTTGGCATTATTGATAAATTCATATTTCGATACGACCGAAAAAGCTAATGTGGTCATTGGTGTTGGACATTGGCGGATGACACCTGTCAACGAATGTCTGATGTAGCATACACAAGGATTTCACGCTGGTGCTACCAACCGTCAAAAATCTAGGTACGATACTATTACAACGATTTGTTAAGGAGAATAGGTTGACAATATTAAACCAATTAAACAGTCGAATACATTGATTGCTCTTGCTATTTTGTCTTCTGCTATGAAGACAATTTTCGGGACTATTCAAAGACATATGTATTAGCAAAGATACCTGTAGTTTCCAGGGCTGCGGAAACAGCACCCGAAGATTAGAATAGACTGCGCATTGTTTAGTTGCATGCTCCCGCTCAGCCGATATTGGAGAACACCAGGCATCACTTTGCCGATATGAAAGAGCAGACGCAATTCCTGTCCAATTTCCAACTTACGCTATGGTTACTTGCTCGAAGAGATAGTAATTCCTATTCACACATAAAGGCTAATTATTAATACTATTTTCAGTGAAGAGCTACATAGCCAGCATTTCAGGTCGCAAACGAATGTTACTTATCATCTACTGCAATCTGTAAGTTAATGATGCGACACAAGATAATGAAGAAACTGTACATCGACATATAATGTTGTTATGGAAAATAACAAAGCGGAACTCACCCCGGACGTGCTCTGTGTATTTGGTGATTATCGCCGTGAACATACCAAAAATTAGACCAACAAATAGGCCACCAAGACTCACAGTAAAAAAGGCAGCTACTCCCAAAATTATCTGGAATTAAAAAAAAAAATTAAGTGCGAACCACATTCTTTTGTTCATTTGACAGTGGCCGGCCCTCATATTCGCTACTAGTATGATCTCGACACTGCCTACGATTTGATAGATCTAATCGCTAAATGAAGACTAGTGCCACATTGTACTTCTTGAATTAAGAGTTATGTAGCAAATGAATACATACGTATAACACCTACCGCTGAGAGTAATCTAGAGAGCTACATTCAATCTGTTGTAATAATAATAAAAGTACTTTGGGAATTCTAATAAAATGCATGCAACTGAGACGTCACGAACTCTTCCCACATTACATATATGGTGAGGTTCAACTAAATTTATTTTCTTTGTACCCGAAATCAGCCACTAGATGATAGCACGGAGGAGTCAAATAGGGCAAACTGTCCAAACTGCTTCCAGTTCTATATCTAAAACATGACACTGACAGACAGGAGAGCAAAACATATATTATTGGGGATTACGGTTCGATTCTGCACGCTTAAAACTAAAGTGTTGAAACTTATTCGTAAATTGTTGAAATAACCTTTTAAGTGTGTCCACAGGGACTGCTCTTTAGGTGTTGTCCCTGTGGACACACTTAAGGGGTGATTTCAACACTTTACGAGTAAGTTTCAACGCTTCAGTTTTAAGCGTGTGCATACCCGTAGGTCCTCATGGTTTTCATATGAACAGAACCCTATTCACTCACTCACTCACTCATATGAACAGTGACGACCAAAGCGTGACTGAGATCCATCATTCTCTAGATAACGACTTCACAACGAAAATCATATGGATCAAGAATACTGAACTGCGAAACGCATTTGATATTTTTGGAACATCAAGCAATATTTGGTTTATGAAATTTAAAGATGATTAAATGACCATGACCATGTCCACATGAGCAGTGTGACTAACGCCACAGGACCTACGAAGTACAGTAGGCATTAGGACTCGAACGCGAACTGAACTCTTGGAAATCCCCACCCCCAGTTGAAATCCTGCCTATATTAAGATGGGCACCGCCCAGTAATCGCCAGTGATTTTCATCAAAAATCACCAGAAATTTTCATCAAAAGCAGGTCAGCTCAGAACTTGTTGGTAACAGTCGCGCCTTCATTCCAAAATAAATAACGATCGCCCATTTAATTTTACAATTTTTTAATTAAAGGAAACAGATTGAATAATATAGGTTCAGTAGATTTCAAGCTTTACGTGTGAAAATACATTTACATATCTTTAATGGTTTTCAGTGCCCTTGTCCAGGATCAAAACAACTTTTTGAATCGCATTATTTTCCTACGAAATAGGCTACAGATCGCAAATTGTCCGGTAATGAGTCAGTCAGTGAGTCAGTCAGTCCATCCGAATCCTTTCGTCGGCAAAATCAGGAGAACCATTGTCATTAGAACCTTTATTTTTTGCATGAACGTGCATTAGGGCATTGTTACCAGCAAGTTCTGATCTGAAATAATTCTGATTAAAATTAGATTTATAATTAACGCTTCAGTATATTGTTATAGATACATACCATCCATGTGGCCTTTAACAGTATCATGTACCTTTTATGACCATGAAGCCAGGGGACCTCCTTATCAGCGGATTTAAAAGTCATTAAGGCTTGTCACTTGTCACTAATAGTCCCAGCTTTTCCCTGGCAAGGAGATAACACCAACCAGCTGTGTGTGTTGGATGACTGGCTCAGTGAGAGGTCCTAAACTTTGCAGAGTAAAAATCCTGTAGGCTGTACAGTCTGAATGAAGACAGCCTAGCAGAATTAGTTAAAGCTAGATGGTTTAACGTTTATCAATGAAGAAAATCACCGATCAACCGCCATAGAATATAATGTGAAACAAGAAAACCGGAATAGTACATTCATCAGATTGCCGATGCCCAAAATGTGTTGTCTCATATATCTAGATAACAACGTGGTGTAGAGACGCTATTTATTCGTCTTTGTACCGGTTATGCTCAGGAGAATGACATAGAATCATTATTATCTTGTGCATAGAAGGTGTTGGTCTTGAGTTGAATTACCGTAAACTACATAAATGCTACCTTTCTACTATAGTACTATATATAAAAATTTGTTGTAGTGTTGGGAAAATAATGTGATTCAAAAAGTTGTTTTGATCCTGTACAAGGGCACTGAAAACCATTAAAGAGATGTAAATGTATTTTCACACGTAAAGCTTGAAATCTACTGAACCTATATTAGTCAATCTGTTTCCTTTAATTAAACAATTGTAAAATTAAATCGGCGATCGTTATTTATTTTGGAATGAAGGCGCATTAGGAGACTGTTACCAACAAGTTCTGAGCTGACCTACTTTTGATGAAAATTTCTGGTGATTTTTGATGAAAATCACTGGCGATTTTGACTTGGGCGGTGCCCATCTTAATATAGGCAGGATTTCAACTGGGGGTGGGGATTTCCAAGAGTTCAGTTCGCGTTCGAGTCCTAATGCCTATATACAGTTGGATAATTAAAACAATAAAATTCTACAGGGCAATAATGCTAGGCTATATGAAAGATATTAGTTTAAACAATCTGCCAACATGGCCAATGCAAGCACATTTGTCGATAAACATTTGATACTTGCTGCGCTTGAGTTCATTTTATTTAATCTGACTTCTTATAATAGGATGTATATTTTGAAAATAAAATTCTTCATGCTGGAATTTGCGTCTTGGTGCAATGAAAAAATAAATATTTTCAATCTAATTGTTTTCCTGTCGAGGAAGGTCGCTATTATTCCAGTTTAGTACTTTCAACTGGGGGTGGGGATTTTCAAGAGTTCAGTTCGCGTTCGAGTCCTAATGCCTACTGTACTTCGTAGGTCCTGTGACGTTAGTCACACTGCCATGTTCCCAACAATACAACAAATTTTTATATATAGTACTATAGTAGAAAGGTAGCATTTATGTAGTTTACGGTAATTCAACTCAAGACCAACACCTTCTCTGCACAAGATAATAATGATTCTATGTCATTCTCCTGAGCATAACCGGTACAAAGACATACAGTGGGACAGGGTATTTTTAGCTCTGTGTAATTTGACCTGAATTTGAAGCTGATGTGGCCAATGTGAAATAGGATACACGTTAAAGGCTACAGTTCACATAACAATATACTGAAGTGTTAATTATCAATCTAATTTAAATCAGAATTATTTCAGATCAGAACTTGCTGGTAACAATGCCCTAATGCACGTTCATGCCAAAAATCAAGGTTCTAATGTCAACGGTTCTCCTTATTTTGCCGACGAAAGGATTCGGATGGACTCACTCGTTACCGGACAATTTGCGATCTGTAGCCTACTTCGTAGGAAAAGTGTCATGATCACTAGGTCTATTTCCTAATAAAAAGGCTGATTTACCCCACCAATGATTTTCCATGAAATACATTGAGGAAAACTGCGTCTGAGTTACATTCCGGGAAGATGTATTTTCCGGTCTTGTCGCAAGCAGATACAGTGGATGGTTCAGAACAGGGAGCAACATATGCTTATCAAACCGGTTTCTTGACCAATTATATAGTCCTACCTGTGGAGCCGTAATTTTGTCCATGACATTAAATGTCTTCATGGTGTTGTAAAGGACAACGGTCACAGCATCTGAGAGAAGAGAAAATCCACAAATGTATCCAATTGATCCCTCCGTAAGAGGAGTTCGGTATTCAACTGTTACAGTACAATTGATCCCTCCGTAAAAGGAGTTCAGTATTCAACTGTTACAGTACAATTGATCCCTCCGTAAGAGAAGTTCGGTATTCAACTGTTACAGTACAATTGATCCCTCCGTAAGAGGAGTTCAGTATTCAACTGTTACAGTACAATTGATCCCTCCGTAAGAGGAGTTCGGTATTCAACTGTTACAGTACAATTGATCCCTCCGTAAGAGGAGTTCAGTATTCAACTGTTACAGTACAATTGATCCCTCCGTAAGAGGAGTTCAGTATTCAACTGTTTCAGTACAATTGATCCCTCCGTAAGAGGAGTTCAGTATTCAACTGTTACAGTACAATTGATCCCTCCGTAAGAGGAGTTCAGTATTCAACTGTTTCAGTACAATTGATCCCTCCGTAAGAGGAGTTCAGTATTCAACTGTTACAGTACAATTGATCCCTCCGTAAGAGGAGTTCAGTATTCAACTGTTTCAGTACAATTGATCCCTCCGTAAGAGGAGTTCAGTATTCAACTGTTTCAGTACAATTGATCCCTCCGTAAGAGGAGTTCAGTATTCAACTGTTACAGTACAATTGATCCCTCCGTAAGAGGAGTTCAGTATTCAACTGTTACAGTACAATTGATCCCTCCGTAAGAGGAGTTTAGTATTCAACTGTTTCAGTACAATTGATCCCTCCGTAAGAGGAGTTCAGTATTCAACTGTTTCAGTACAATTGATCCCTCCGTAAGAGGAGTTCAGTATTCAACTGTTTCAGTACAGTTTAATTAAAATGTCCCGGCTAACAAAGATTCCGCAATTTGAAAGCGTTTGAAGATTTGTTATGAGCCGTATCGGAAACTCGAACAGGAATAGCTAACTTACCATTCAAGAGAGATTCACCAAATACAAGGAAATACAACACGTTGTTTACTCCAATTTCCTGAAATATGGCTAGCACCTGTGGCGAAAATATGAAAAATAGATTGTATATGATAGGCACTCCATCAGAAATAATCTAGAATGTGTTTGTGAATTTCCGCGGCAACAATCAAACACCTATTATAAATGACATACATTGTTAATAGCAAAAGTAAATGGATCAATGATACTTTTGGGTTATGACAGGAAACTAGTTTTCTTGTTCCTGTCGTCAATTCTTATGGGCAGAATGGATATGGGTAGAACAATATACTTTATGTTCTATTATTAGATTGTTTGTCAACTGTGCCCCTTCCACAGCATATTAATTCAGTAAGGGTTCCACTGATCAAATAGCACCTGTTTACGGAAGAGACTCTCGCCATTATTTAAAGTGAGTCGAATCCTAACTTACAGCAACCGGGTCGACAGCCACAATAAGAGAACTGAAGACCAGACACTGGACTATGGTGACCGATAGGGCTCGGACCACTAAAAAAAAGTCCCTAGCCGTTAACCACTCTAAATAACCTCTGCCATAGAGGACAAGTTTTTGTGCTGATTTTTTCCCCAGCTTCCTTTTGATAATGAGACAAGGGCTTGCATGGCCAACATTAAGCATGACAAGTGCCCTTTTGAGTTGTGACTTTTATTTTGAATTCACTGCATAATTCATGCCAGGCTGAGGCACTATATGCAGGTGCGTAGACTTTTTTTTGCAGGTAAGTTATTCGCCGGAAGTACGGTGCTTGCCAACAGGACGCTCTGGTTCGAAATTTTGATGGGCGACCCCCGCCAAGAAGTAGATGGCGATGCAGGACTTGAATGGAACTACAAACTGCCAGGAGATGAAAGTCCAAAAATAATTAATAAATCAGCCAGCTGCAGTTTCATTAACATGGCCGTCAATGTAATTTTAATAGTGGTCCGAGCCCTAAAAGCGTAAACACAGAATACATGTCACCGGTTCAGGTAAGTCATACAAGGAGGCTGGATGTCAATCTCTCACTGATGTCAATTTCATAGTTTAGTGATAAAGATGGCGGAGTTGTATACCACATGAAGAGCAAAATATTTCGAAAAAATTAATTATAATAGCCAATTAGGCTCGAATGGAGCATGTTTACTGTGGACTGGGGTGCAGAAGAAGCAGCCACCCCATTATGGAGGGATTAATATCCAGCCTTTTGGAAAGAAAACATGGAGAATAATTCACGTTCATCGTTTGAAATTTATTTTGCATCATAATATAAATTTAGAAGAATTCACCAGTGACATATGCCACTTATGTCATTAGCCAAGGTGTCACAATATTGCACACCTGAGTGCAGAAGTCAGTTTTGTTAATAATCAGAGACAGAGGTGTAGGGCCATGGAGAAATGTTCAGGCCATGTATTTTTGGGTAAACAGTATCCAAATTGTTTGTTCACTGGTCACACCTGAATTCACGCGTTAATATCTGAATCAGAAGTAACAGATGAGTCCGACGCATCAGGGGAGACAACTCTTGTTCTTTTAGGATAAATATGTTCTTTCTCAAAGTCAGGCATGTGTTTGTCAAGCTGTCTTTTCTTGTAGCCTTCTCTTCTTTCTTTTGCCTTATCCGCATCGGTTTTAGCTTTCTTAGCTTTTATATAGTTTTTAAGTTTAATTGCTTTATTGTAGATTTTTCTTCTTTTAACCTCTGGCCTCTGTTTATATGATCTTTCATAATCGCATTGCTTCTGTATCTGTTGTAGGTTTTTGCAGGCAGGTGAACCAGGTTCTAGGGGTGCACGGAGTGCTTCAAGTTTCTTATGCTGTGATGTTCCTTCACCGAGGTTGAGTCTTAACACTGTGGATCCAGCTCTGGCTGCCGCATTGGTAGGAAAGTTCACATTTTTTGGCAGTGAGGCACTGAATGCCCTGTTTGTTCCTTCTGACTTACATGTGTTTGAAAGATGCCTTATGGTTTCAAGGGCTGCTGCATGCAATTTCATATTCAATATTTTTCGCACCAGTATTCTGTCATTGTCATCCATATTCAACCATTTGATGTTGTTTGCACTCAGACTTCTAGATTTCTTCCACCAACTAGTATTAACCCCTCCACCACAAACTATAGCATGCCTCCTGCAACTTCCACAGTCTCCAGCATAACAGTCAATTGTTGCATCCAACACCTTAGGTAGTCTTTGTGCTATTTCAGTTATGTCCCCTGCATAAGTCTCAAACAAATTTTTCAAAATCAGGTGGCTTCTATCTTTCAGATCTCCACTGAAGACTTTCTGTGCCTCTTTCTGCTCTTGCTTGGTGTCACCTGGGAACATGAATTCCGAGAAGTTGGCATTATTGGCTTTATGGAACTGCGACTGTCCAAGATGAACAATATCAGCTTGCCTCTGAACCTCGATGATTGGTTGCAGACTCTGTAGCCCTTCGCCGAAGCCCTCCGCCCCCCTGGCATCCCCATCTGTGGTAAGATATTTCACCAGAACACTTTCCACTCCAAACTGTCTCCCGAGTCGATATGCTATTGTTCTCTCTGATATATTGGTTTGCTCTGAAATTGTTGCGGTGCAGTCTGCATGACCTGGACAAGTAACAGTATATCCTTTAGACCTTAAGTAAGCTCCAGAGGCACATAATTTGTTTTCCAAATACATCCCTAATATTTTGTGTTGGTCAGTCTGGTCCTCACATACGATTCCAATGGCTTGAGATGCACTCTGTCCATACTTCTTGCGGTTCACCCGTGTTGTGCTGCTGTATCGTACATCAAACTGCATGTTGATTGGCTGATTTTCAGGTAGTCCTCTCATCTTATTAATTTCTTTAACTTCCATTCGCCTCTCCGCCATGTCAGTTTCTGCAGTTTGCAAGACTGTTTTACCAATAGTATTTGCTGTTTTTTGCATTGATGATCTACACGGTGTTGGTATGTCACTGCTAGCTAATAAGAACCTAATCTTTTTATTGCTCACAGGAGTATCCATCTGGCCGGATTGAAGTTGGATGTTGGTCGTTGCAGACTTAGGTCCCCGCCCCCTGTGTGGAGCCTCATTATATAGTTTGCACTGCCTAGATACAAAGGTACACTCCTTGCAATTTAATGTTTGTTTCCAGCATAATCCTCTTTTCACCTCACTGACGGCAAATTGTGGAAGTGGGCAGGTAGGTGTAATGGTGGCGTGGTCCCGTATTGCCTCATTCCACATATCTTGCAGTTTCCCAGCATGCAACAGTCTCATGCCTATCCTCTCCTGCTTTGCTGGAGTCTTTGCATACTTTTCTGCTAAATCCGGCTTCTTTGACTCCTTGGGACGTAATAGTTTTGCCTTCCCAGACCTTCCTTCCTCATCCGGAATTATGTAGGTATGGCCATCATAACCAACTCTGGTGACTTTGCTGAATTCCTCTCTGTCATACCTGGGGTGCCATGTTGATTTTGGCTCATTCTGTTTAGTTGTTTCCACCTCTTCAGAGTTTTTCATGATGCCTGAAGTTGAGGGTGTCTCCTGTGCATGGCAGACTTTTTGGGGAAGTAATTTATGACCCAATTTGAACCGGGTGACCAAGCTTCCTCTCTTTCCTTTCTTAACTCGCTTCCGTTTCTTCGAGTTTCGCATGCTGATCTGGTGATGTTTTAGAGATGTGATGAGATAGCCATGTAATTGGTAAAGTTTATATACTATCTGTCTCTATGACAAAAGTGTGTGTCAATTGATCTGACACCTTTCATCATAGGCTGATCACAGTAATGTATTGCACGTATCACCCTAATGGATACACATGATTATGTGTATTATGGTATGCAGGAGTGAAATCAGGGTCTTGCTATTTATTTTTTTTGCCACTGCCTGGCATTTATTTGTGTATTAGATGTCCCCCTTTCATACAGACCAGAATTTGACAGGTACACATTTTTAGTTTTTCCACTGAAATATCATATTTACCATAAAAATCCCCAAAATC
The DNA here is from genome assembly GCA_036873755.1 of Hanleya hanleyi. Classification (NCBI taxonomy): domain Eukaryota; kingdom Metazoa; phylum Mollusca; class Polyplacophora; order Lepidopleurida; family Hanleyidae; genus Hanleya; species Hanleya hanleyi. The sequence continues at coordinate 12,452 of JAVTVY010004438.1, forward strand.
TGAATTTTTTGGCATCTTTTTTAAAAATTTATTGAAAAATCCAGAAACAGTTTAGGGATATTTCTATTTAGGTATAGGATTCAAAGATGTATGCAGAATCCATTTTGAGACTGATCAGCTCCTCAGTGACAGGAGTTTTCTTGGTTTAGGCAATGCCATAAGGCACCTCACACTATAGTGAATACATGTGTATTGTGAAGAAAGATGGGGGTAGATGTAGTTAATGGTTCATATTCCGAGACATATTTGATGGAAGTAGCTCAGATAGGCTAACATGAAATGGTAAGTGGACAGGTCACATGCCTCCCAAATTTCATTTGGATTGGTTGAATTTAATGTGTCTAGTAGGGCTCGGACCACTAAAAAAAAAGTCCCTAGCCGTTAACCCCTCTAAATAACCTCTGCCATAGAGGACAAGTTTTTGTGCTGATTTTTTTCCCAGCTTCCTTTTGATAATGAGACAAGGGCTTGCATGGCCAACATTAAGCATGACAAGTGCCCTTTTGAGTTGTGACAGTCTGAGGCACTATATGCAGGTGCGTAGACTCTGCTTTTTGCAGGTAAGTTATTCGCCGGGAGTACGGTGCTTGCCAACAGGACGCTCTGGCTCGAAATTTTGATGGACGACCCCCGCCAAGAAGTAGATGGCGATGCAGGACTTGAATGGAACTACAAACTGCCAGGAGATGAAAGTCCAAAAATAATTAATAAATCAGCCAGCTGCAGTTTCATTAACATGGCCGTCAATGTAATTTTAATAGTGGTCCGAGCCCTAAAAGCGTAAACACAGAATACATATGTCACCGGTTCAGGTAAGTCATACAAGGAGGCTGGATGTCAATCTCTCACTGATGTCAATTTCATAGTTGAGTGATAAAGATGGCGGAGTTGTATACCACATGGAGAGAAAAATATTTCGAAAAAATTAATTATAATAGCCAATTAGGCTCGAATGGAGCATGTTTACTGTGGACTGGGGTGCAGAAGAAGCAGCCACCCCATTATGGCGTGATTAATATCCAGCCTTTTGGAAAGAAAACATGGAGAATAATTCACGTTCATCGTTTGAAATTTATTTTGCATCATAATATAAATTTAGAAGAATTCACCAGTGACATATGCCACTTATGTCATTAGCCAAGGTGTCACAATATTGCACACCTGAGTGCAGAAGTCAGTTTTGTTAATAATCAGAGACAGAGGTGTAGGGCCATGGAGAAATGTTCAGGCCATGTATTTTTGGGTAAACAGTATCCAAATTGTTTGTTCACTGGTCACACCTGAATTTACGCGTTAATATCTGAATCAGAAGTAACAGATGAGTCCGACGCATCAGGGGAGACAACTCTTGTTCTTTTAGGATAAATATGTTCTTTCTCAAAGTCAGGCATGTGTTTGTCAAGCTGTCTTTTCTTGTAGCCTTCTCTTCTTTCTTTTGCCTTATCCGCATCAGTTTTAGCTTTCTTAGCTTTTATATAGTTTTTAAGTTTAATTGCTTTATTGTAGATTTTTCTTCTTTTAACCTCTGGCCTCTGTTTATATGATCTTTCATAATCGCATTGCTTTTGTATCTGTTGTAGGTTTTTGCAGGCAGATGAGCCAGCTTCTAGGGGTGCATGGAGTGCCTCAAGTTTCTTATGCTGTGATGTTCCTTCACCGAGGTTCAGTCTTAACACTGTGTGGATCCAGCTCTCGCTTCCGCATTGGTAGGAAAGTTCACATTTTTTGGCAGTGAGGCACTGAATGCCCTGTTTGTTCCTTCTGACTTACATGTGTTTGAAAGATGCCTTATGGTTTCAAGGGCTGCTGCATGCAATTTCATATTCAATATTTTTCGCACCAGTATTCTGTCATTGTCATCCATATTCAACCATTTGATGTTGTTTGCACTCAGACTTCTAGATTTCTTCCACCAACTAGTATTAACCCCTCCACCACAAACTATAGCATGCCTCCTACAACTTCCACAGTCTCCAGCATAACAGTCAATTGTTGCATCCAACACCTTGGGTAGTCTATGTGCTATTTCAGTTATGTCCCCTGCATAAGTCTCAAACAAATTTTTCAAAATCAGGTGGCTTCTATCTTTCAGATCTCCACTGAAGACTTTCTGTGCCTCTTTCTGCTCTTGCTTGGTGTCACCTGGGAACATGAATTCCGAGAAGTTGGCGTTATTGGCTTTATGGAACTGCGACTGTCCAAGATGAACAATATCAGCTTGCCTCTGAACCTCGATGATTGGTTGCAGACTCTGTAGCCCTTCGCCGAAGCCCTCCGCCCCCCTGGCATCCCCATCTGTGGTAAGATATTTCACCAGAACACTTTCCACTCCAAACTGTCTCCCGAGTCGATATGCTATTGTTCTCTCTGATATATTGGTTTGCTCTGAAATTGTTGCGGTGCAATCTGCATGACCTGGACAAGTAACAGTATATCCTTTAGACCTTAAGTAAGCTCCAGAGGCACATAATTTGTTTTCCAAATACATCCCTAATATTTTGTGTTGGTCAGTCTGGTCCTCACATACGATTCCAATGGCTTGAGATGCACTCTGTCCATACTTCTTGCAGTTCACCCGTGTTGTGCTGTTGTATCGTACATCAAACTGCATGTTGATTGGCTGATTTTCAGGTAGTCCTCTCATCTTATTAATTTCTTTAACTTCCATTCGCCTCTCCGCCATGTCAGTTTCTGCAGTTTTGATTGGCTGATTTTCAGGTAGTCCTCTCATCTTATTAATTTCTTTAACTTCCATTCGCCTCTCCGCCATGTCAGTTTCTGCAGTTTGCAAGACTGTTTTACCAATAGTATTTGCTGTTTTTTGCATTGATGATCTACACGGTGTTGGTATGTCACTGCTAGCTAATAAGAACCTAATCTTTTTATTGCTCACAGGAGTATTCATCTGGCCGGATTGAAGTTGGATGTTGGTCGTTGCAGACTTAGGTCCCCGCCCCCTGTGTGGAGCCTCATTGTATAGTTTGCACTGCCTAGATACAAAGGTACACTCCTTGCAATTTAATGTTTGTTTCCAGCATAATCCTCTTTTCACCTCACTGACGGCAAATTGTGGAAGTGGGCAGGTAGGTGTAATGGTGGCGTGGTCCCGTATTGCCTCATTCCACATATCTTGCAGTTTCCCAGCATGCAACAGTCTCATGCCTATCCTCTCCTGCTTTGCTGGAGTCTTTGCATACTTTTCTGCTAAATCCGGCTTCTTTGACTCCTTGGGACGTAATAGTTTTGCCTTCCCAGACCTTCCTTCCTCATCCGGAATTATGTAGGTATGGCCATCATAACCAACTCTGGTGACTTTGCTGAATTCCTCTCTGTCATACCTGGGGTGCCATGTTGATTTTGGCTCATTCTGTTTAGTTGTTTCCACCTCTTCAGAGTTTTTCATGATGCCTGAAGTTGAGGGTGTCTCCTGTGCATGGCAGACTTTTTGGGGAAGTAATTTATGACCCAATTTGAACCGGGTGACCAAGCTTCCTCTCTTTCCTTTCTTAAATCGCTTCCGTTTCTTCGAGTTTCGCATGCTGATCTGGTGATGTTTTAGAGATGTGATGAGATAGCCATGTAATTGGTAAAGTTTATATACTATCTGTCTCTATGACAAAAGTGTGTGTCAATTGATCTGACACCTTTCATCATAGGCTGATCACAGTAATGTATTGCACGTATCACCCTAATGGATACACATGATTATGTGTATTATGGTATGCAGGAGTGAAATCAGGGTCTTGCTATTTATTTTTTTTTGCCACTGCCTGGCATTTATTTGTGTATTAGATGTCCCCCTTTCATACAGACCAGAATTTGACAGGTACACATTTTTAGTTTTTCCACTGAAATATCATATTTACCATAAAAATCCCCAAAATCTGAATTTTTTGGCATCTTTTTTAAAAATTTATTGAAAAATCCAGAAACAGTTTAGGGATATTTCTATTTAGGTATAGGATTCACAGATGTATGCAGAATCCATTTTGAGACTGATCAGCTCCTCAGTGACAGGAGTTTTCTTGGTTTAGGCAATGCCATAAGGCACCTCACACTATAGTGAATACATGTGTATTGTGAAGAAAGATGGGGGTAGATGTAGTTAATGGTTCATATTCCGAGACATATTTGATGGAAGTAGCTCAGATAGGCTAACATGAAATGGTAAGTGGACAGGTCACATGCCTCCCAAATTTCATTTGGATTGGTTGAATTTAATGTGTCTAGTAGGGCTCGGACCACTAAAAAAAAGTCCCTAGCCGTTAACCCCCTCTAAATAACCTCTGCCATAGAGGACAAGTTTTTGTGCTGATTTTTTTCCCAGCTTCCTTTTGATAATGAGACAAGGGCTTGCATGGCCAACAGTAAGCATGACAAGTGCCCTTTTGAGTTGTGACTTTTATTTTGAATTCACTGCATAATTCATGCCAGGCTGAGGCACTATATGCAGGTGCGTAGACTCTGCTTTTTGCAGGTAAGTTATTCGCCGGAAGTACGGTGCTTGCCAACAGGACGCTCTGGTTCGAAATTTTGATGGGCGACCCCCGCCAAGAAGTAGATGGCGATGCAGGACTTGAATGGAACTACAAACTGCCAGGAGATGAAAGTCCAAAAATAATTAATAAATCAGCCAGCTGCAGTTTCATTAACATGGCCGTCAATGTAATTTTAATAGTGGTCCGAGCCCGATAGAGGCCCCATCGCACCAATGTCGGCCAGCAGAAACAGGGCGCCTCCTGGTGGGGAAACGTGTAAACTGCAGTTAGTTTATACATATGGTATAAATAGCAATATATTTAATAATTTGACTTGGCGGCCAATGATTGGTAATGGGAGAAAAACATGTTGCCATTATGAATCATTACCACTTACAAGCAGTCTCAGTTGAAAATGATTCTAATTTGTCCTGCACTATTATTATGGCATACTAATTGGTGCTATACTGCTTGTGACGTTAATTGGAAGGGAATGTTTTCGGATGATCTACAGACGTCCTACCGGTACGTCATATACAGGTCCTTACTTCGTGCCTCTTTTGTTGTAGTATCTGCGGGAGAACATTTCTACGAAAGTATAGGACTCAAGATAGTCATAAGGTCTCTCATGTCTCTCGCAAGACGTCATAACGTGCATTGTGATCATCTATCAGGACAGCCAGTAAATTACACAATCTAGTTGCTAAATTTAAGGGTTGAATTTTCAAAGCAGCCAACGAATGATGTGAAATAAGCCTTGGTATAAATCAGTGAAGATTCGCCTTTTACCCAGTCGTATTGAATGATTCAGAAATGGAATTGTGTGAATTGAGGAAGACGGCACATACAATATCTGCTGTAATACATGTACAAAATGATACCGAGCGACACTGTAAACCCACAATACCACGTTTCTGTCGTTTCTGTTCGGGACTGTAGAGAACAAGGTTTTTAAATCCTACTACGCTATTTCCATTTTACACTTCTTAGACACAGATTACTTCTATACCTCAGTAACGTATCCCTGCAGTTTTGGTCTCTATCATATTATGATCATAAAATCAAATGACTTTTCACCTCTATGCTACGCAGTCTTTTCACTTGTGTGTCTGTCTTTACAACCAAACAAGGAAACTCCATCATTTTATTAGTCTGAACGGTATTTCCTCATTTTCCCCGTATTGAATGACGTGTGTTATGACAGCAAGCGTCAGATCCGACATTCAATATTCAGCTGTCGTCCAAAAAATAAAATTCCTCGTCAACAATCGAATACCTATTTCGTATGACAGTTAACACCAATTCAAAATGTTTAAGAAATAAATAATAATAAAAACACATGATGGTTTCTCACAAGAGGTAAGCGGTCAAGTGTTGCTTGGATTTTGCTGCCAGTAGTGTCGTATGACTTATTGAATTATGGACTCGAAAATGGTCTTTGGACCATGGCTGTTGAGTGTAGGATGTGACACTCTCCAACGACCATTAGTATTACCTACATAATATGTGGGGAGTACTGCAAGCATTTAGGCCATCCTCGACGAAATGCGACAAAAGGAGTGTAGCGAGTGAGAAAATAAACCAAGAATTGTCACCAGATAAACAAACTTCAGAGATGAATCAGTTCACAGATCTGGAGAAAAGATTGATCCCTTTTTGAGTTTGAGTTGTTTTGCAAATAGAAGTGTGAGAAGTAACAAACATGCCAATTAAGCTTCTGTCCGATCTTTTATTGGTCGAGCATGATTTTCTCGGCCTCCATTCCAAACTGTGACGCTAAAAATGCATCGCTTTCTGTTCTTGTAGCACCTTATCATATCCACAAAGGAATTCCATGCAGATGGTGGATTATTCTGACCAATTACCCTCACCTGTCCACAACCCCACAGGACGAATCCTACCAATTACCCTCACCGGTCCACCACCCCACAGGACGAATCCTACCAATTACCCTCACCTGTCCACAACCCCGCAGGACGAATCCTACCAATTACCCTCACCTGTCCACCACCCCGCATGACGAATCCTATCAATTACCCTCATCGGTCCATCACCCCGCATGACGAATCCTACCAATTACCCCCACTTGTCCACAACCCCACAGGAGAAATCCTCCCAATTACTCTCACCTGTCCACCACCCGACAGGACGAATCCTACCAATTACCCTCACCTGTCCACAACCCCGCAGGACGAATCCTACCAATTACCCTCACCGTCCACCGCCCCGCAGGACGAATCCTACCAATTATCCTCACCTGTCCACAACCCCGCAGGACGAATCCTACCAATTACCCTCACCTGTTCAAAACCCCGCAGGACGAATCCTACCAATTACCCTCACCTGTCCACAACCCCGCAGGACGAATCCTACCAATTACCCTCACCTGTCCACCGCCCCGCAGGACGAATCCTACCAATTACCTCACCTGTCCACAACCCCGCAGGACGAATCCTACCAATTACCCTCACCTGTTCAAAACCCCGCAGGACGAATCCTACCAATTACCCTCACCTGTCCACAACCCCGCAGGACGAATCCTACCAATTACCCTCACCTGTCCACCGCCCCGCAGGACGAATCCTACCAATTATCCTCACCTGTCCACAACCCCGCAGGACGAATCCTACCAATTACCCTCACCTGTTCAAAACCCCGCAGGACGAATCCTACCAATTACCCTCACCTGTCCACAACCCCGCAGGACGAATCCTACCAATTACCCTCACCTGTCCACCGCCCCGCAGGACGAATCCTACCAATTACCCTCACCTGTTCAAAACCCCGCAGGACGACTCCTACCAATTACCCTCACCTGTCCACAACTCCACAGGACGAATCCTACCAATTACCCTCACCTGTCCACCACCCCGCAGGACGAATTTTACCAATAACCCTCACCTGTCCACAACCCCGCAGGACGAATCCTACCGATTACCGTCATCTGTCCACAACCCCGCAGGACGAATTCTACCAATTACCCTCACCTGTCCACCACCCCGCAGGACGAATCCTACCAATTACCCTCACCTGTCCACCACCCCGCAGGACGAATCCTATCAATTACCCTCACCTGTCCACCACCCGCAGGACGAATCTTACCAATTACCCTCACCTGTCCACCACCCCGCAGGACGAATCTTACCAATTACCCTCACCTGTCCACCACCCCGCAGGACGAATCTTACCAATTACCCTCACCTGTCCACGACCCCGCAGGACGAATCTTACCAATTACCCTCACCTGTCCACGACCCCGCAGGACGAATCTTACCAATTACCCTCACCTGTCCACGACCCCGCAGGACGAATCCTAGGCGTCAGATCCAACAATCAATACACATTCGTCGTACACAAGAGAATTTCCGTGCCACTAATCGGAAAACCTCTTTCGTACGACAATTTGTATTATTTCCAAATATACATGAAATGAAAATTTGATACACACAATATGGTTTCCTGTAGGAGGAAATATTGAAAAATGTTTCTGGCAAAACGTTGCTCAGTTTGCGAAGAATGATCATACATACACTTGATAGGCTGAGGTTCCCCAACTGATGTTACCAAACTGGTCGATTTTTTTAATTTGACTTCGAAATTAGGGGAAAAAACATCAAAACCTCTTACACCATGGTATATGGTAGTCCTGTCAACGTTGGATGAAATCTCAGATTATTTCACTTGCTTCTGAAAATATTCAGAAATAATAATCAGGGAAGAGAGATCCGTTTTGGCTACCGGCTCTCTTCACTATAATTTCACCGTCCACTTTTACTATTATCTCTGCAGACAGTTCGAATATTGTACAAGCGAAGACTAAATATTGGATATTTCAATCATAGAGACTATCAGGCTCTCGACTGTAAGTCAAATAAGGATATATTTTCCGCAATTTCGTTAATAGCTATTCTCAAGTTATATAACATATAACATTTGGTTAGTTGAAAGACGCGTCAAGTCTAACCAGGTGCCCTCAAAATTCTTCTAGATAGTTAGCAAGTTATTTACTACTATATCACAGAGGAAATCACAGTTTATGGAACATTTGTAACTGTTATTCCTCTCTTCTCATATCTGTATTTCTTTTTCAGTTAAAGAAGCCGAAAAACCGCACATTTTTCCGAAAAAGACGACGCCTACGATGGTTCTAATCGTCGCTTACTATCGGAGTGGTTCAACACTGATGGGCAGTCTCTTCGAAGAGAATAAACAGACCTTCTACTCATTCGAACCACTATATCCACTCTATGATATTACCATCAAAAATGGATTACCTATCGAATACTTCAACGGAACTAGCAGGTAAAATCAACAATAGTATATGTGTTCGGAACTTGTCATAATAATGATGAACATGATCGTTGTATCTTTAACATTGATCAGATTTACGAGCAGAAACTCAATAGATTTTATCAAAGTATCAATGGACATTTTTGGCGAAGTACGACTGCGATGTGTTTGTACCTGTTCAGGTATTCGTACCATGTGTCTTATTTCACTTAATTCGGGGTAGGCAACACGGTCTTCATGATGTTCATATGCACAGTGCCTTTCTATGCGAGACTGAGATCCAGTGTACTCTTGAAGACTACATGGAAATTTGCAACATATATTTAGTTCATACCTCCTTGAATATTGGTGTCGTGTGCACACTGTTTTTAACATTATTAACGCAGGCATACGTCATGGACGACAACTGAATGTCGGCTCTGACGCTTGTATTTGACTGGCTCAAAGTTTGACCACACCTGAGGTTAAAAGAGAAACACAGATTACCCTCTCGCCGACACCATTGGTTTAATTTGGTTCTCTTCTTATTTGATAATAATGTTGTGGTTTGAGAAAATCCACAAGCTGGATATCGGGGGAATGCCGGCGAGCGAATATGTGGGATTGGACGTTTTATTCATGCATTTTCACTGTCATTCATTAAGACTCATTGTGTGAAACTCTATCCAGCAAACTATATCCATGATATAGAACACGAATCTCGCCTCATTGAAACAGTTTATTCTCTTTCATCCAGGCCATGTCCGAACAAATTGGGCGAGGACTTGCCGATAGCCACTCGTATTCTTTCTTCGGTCTTGAATTGTCGATTCGCCGACGCTGATGTGAGGACATGGTCCCGTAAGATGTGTGGGGAGATCGCTGGACGTGGCGCCCAGGCGTATTGCAAATGCAAGTATGGACAGCATCCAGCTTCCATTGAGCGATTTTGCTTTCCAGAATATACTCGATTATGTGTAGATGCTAAACTGAGAGCGATCAAGACCATCCGTGTCGATATGGAGGTCGTACGTCGTCTGCTTTCAAAGTTCCCGGATCTGAAAGTCATCCACTTACTACGGGATCCCAGAGGGATGCTCTGTTCTCAACAATTTGCAAGGAAGAATGATATTCCTGAAGAACATATACTGAAATCTTGCTGGCAGATGATCAAGGCAGTAAGAGACAGACAGAAACTCGAACAATTATATCCTAGGAATATTAAGGAGATTATCTATGAAGATTTAGTGGCCGATCCTGTTGGTGTAGCCCAGGAGGTTTACACCTTTCTCGACCGTGTCTTACCAGATTATTTGAGTGTATCAATACGCAATAAAACCATGAACGGCACCAAACATAACGGACCGTATGGTACAGTTAGACCGAATGCTTTGAAAACGGCATACAAATGGACAACTAAGGTTTCGTGGGCAACAGTACAAAACACGAATAAACACTGCATGCCGCTATTGTTACACGCCAAGTTTCCAGTTTTCAATACAGAAGACGAGTTAGATGGTTTCAGAATTCCTGACAGGAAGAAAAATAATAATCGACTCTGAAAATTATTGGGAGGCAATAATGCATGACGCGATCACGATCACGTGATCCTTAATTGCACTTAATGGATCGCAAATTACTTTTGCTAAATATACATTGAACCATTTTGGTTCCGAGGATCATAGTGAATCCAGCAGCCAATGCCAATATCTGCAGTGTGTAAACACCTTGGCAATTTAATGATTTGTCGATGTTTTGCTCTCCCTCGTTAACCTGTCCAGATACACACCTTTTCACACTTGCGCACGTGGATTCACCCCAGCTTATCCCGGGATACCCACTGGGACCGGGTAATAGGTCGTTTGCGAATTCTCGGAAGCCATATTAGTCTAGTCTACATCATTATGAAAGATTGCGTTGAACGCTTTAGAAAGATATAAAATTGTGGAGATACTGAAGGGTCTCGATTCATTGCCAGTGATGAGTTATCCTTGAAAAGAAAGAACTGGATGGAACGGAGAAATGTTAGTGCGAATCTATAATGGTTTGGACAGACAATGTTGTGTGTTTCTGGAAAGGCAATTACAATTATGGAAGTTAAGCTCGGACATCGGACAATGGTATCGGTTAATGACATTATGGGACATTTGTGTCTTATATTTTTGTTGATGGGATCGGATGTACATGACATCGGAAAATCGGGCTGTAATAATTTAGGCAACCACTATCCTACTGATATTTCATTTGGTACAAAGGTAAAGTGCTAAACATGCATACTGTCAAAGCATTTGACATGTTCACATGAGGATAAGTTTATGGTTTGAGTTTTTCGCCAAATTTTTCCTCTAACCCCACCCCACTCACTCCATATTCTCACCCAACTCGCCCTCTCTCAACCCACTCAACACCACACAATATAGTGACGCTGGAAATGCACAGCAATGATGTTTTCAAAAATGGAGTTCGCTTTGGCTGACGTTGAAAAATATATGATATGTTGTTGTATTTTGTTAAATACAAATGTGTAAAAAAAGACGAGTGAGAATTTCGTTTGGCCATATATGGTTGAAAACTTTGTAGCGGGACATCGCCTGTTAATAAGTATAAGAAGCTGTTATATGTAAATAAACAAATATGTAGAACTTAAATATGTACATTGATTTTCGTATCTCCGAATGTCACCCAAGTGTAAGATCGATCTATCTCAGTTCCGATTAAGTTGGGGTGGATATGCCGTTCCCTGGTTTCATGACGATGTCGGTATATCAGGTTAACTCAGCACTAACTCCGCATAGCAAGCCATTCGTTTAAATGTTATTACTCCGTGGATAAAATTGTGTTAGTTTATGGAAGATAATATTGCATGGCTTGGATATTGGCAGCATTAAACGTGAATAAACTGCTTACATGGTTCATTTGTATGTGGTCGTCAGTGTCTAATCAATATGTTTAATAACTGCTTACATGGACCATTAGTATGTGATCGTCAGTGTCTAATCAATATATTTGGCGTATGTCGCTAAAGCCAGTTGTGACAGACAACTTGTAAGTATATGTCAATTTTCAGGTGACCGTATCATCCCTGTCATGGTTCGTCTGACAAAAACATAACTGCATTATGGAGGATGAGTGAGCGCTGAGCTGTGTAATAGTCTACATCAGGGAATCATTTGTGTGTTTGTTCGAATGCTACAATAACTGGTTCTCTGAAAATCATCTGTACATCATGTGCACAATTTCTAATCACATTGGTTGCCATTGGTTACCATCCTAATATCATAATCATACGTTGATACTATCACACCGGTATATCATATTCACACGTTGGTACCATCACACCGGTATATCATATTCACACCTTGATACCATCACACCGGCATATCATATTTACACGTTAATACCATCACACCGGCATATCATATTCACACGTTGATACCATCACACCAGTATATCATATTCATACGTTGATACCATCACACCGGTATATCGTATTTACACGTTGATACCATCACACCGGTATATCATATTCACACGTTGATACCAATACACCGGCATATCATATTCATACGTTGATACCATCACACCGGTATATCATATTTACACGTTGATACCATCACACCAGTATATCATATTCATACGTTGATACCATCACACCGGTATATCATATTCACACGTTGGTACCATCACACCAGTATATCATATTCACACGTCAATACCATCACAACGGTATATCATATTCATACGTTGATACCATCACACCGGCATATATTATATTTACACGTTGATACCATCACACCGGTATATCATATTTACACGTCAATACCATCACAACGGTATATCATATTCATACGTTGATACCATCACACCGGTATATTATATTTACACGTTGATACCATCACACCGGTATATCATATTGATACGTTGATACCATCACACCGGTATATCATATTCACACGTTGATACCATCACACCGGCATATCATATTTACACGTTGATACCATCACACCGGCATATCATATTTACACGTTGATACCATCACACCGGTATATCATATTCACACGTTGGTACCATCACACCAGTATATCATATTCACACGTTGATACCATCACACCGGTATATCATATTCATACGTTGATACCATCACACCGGTATATCATATTCACACGTTGATACCATCACACCGGTATATCATATTCATATGTTGATACCATCACACCAGTATATCATATTCACACGTTGATACCATCACACCGGTATATCATATTCATACGTTGATACCATCACACCGGTATATCATATTCATACGTTGATACCATCACACCGGCATATCATATTTACACGTTGATACCATCACACCGGCATATCATATTCACACGTTGACACCGTCACAACTGTATATCATATTCACACGCTGATACCATCACAACGGTATATCATATTCACGCGTTGATACCGTCACAACTGTATATCATATTCACACGTTGATACCCTCACAACTGTATTTTAAGTAGAGAATCTCAGTGAATATGTGCCTTGATTATGAATACTGATTAGTGAGAGAGTTTGATTCTGTTGAAGCATCATGATGTCCTGCCAGCATCATTGAAAACTGTTGACCTCTTCTCCCTTGTGGGAAACCAGCCTATTTTATGTATACTATGATTGTTTTGCTTTAAATTTGGTGCTAATTAATGCTGTTACATGAATTAGGTCTTTGGATTTTAGACGCGGACATTCTTTAAAGAATGACAGCCGAATATTGAATGACGGACTAGACGCTTGTATTGCATCGTTGCGGTGATATATTCACTGATATTATGTTACCAAGACACTTACAGAATGTACAAAAAAATGATTGGACTAGCGAACGTCGATGATTCCTGATTAGTTCAGTGTCAGGCCAAGGATGAACAAGATTATTGGACTAGCGAACGTCGATGATTCATGACTGGTTCAGTGTCAGCCCAAGGATGTACAAGATTATTGGACTAACGAACGTCGATGATTCCTGATTTGTTCTGTGTCAGGCCAAGGATGAACAAGATTATTGGACTAGCGAACGTCGATGGTTCCTGATTGGTTCAGTGTCAGGCCAAGGATGTACAAGATTATTGGACTAGCGAACGTAGATGGTTCCTGATTGGTTCAGTGTCAGGCCAAGGATGAAGAATATTATTGGACTAACGAACGTCGATGATTCCTGATTGGTTCAGTGTCAGGCCAAGGTTGAACAAGATTATTGGACTAGCGAACGTCGATGATTCCTGATTGGTTTACTGTCAGGCCAAGGATGAACAAGATTATTGGACTAGCGAACGTCGACGGTTCCTGATTGGTTCAGTGTCAGGCCAAGGATGAACAAGATTATTGGACTAGCGAACGTCGATGATTCCTGATTGGTTCAGTGTCAGGCCAAGGATGTACAAGATTATTGGACTAGCGAACGTCGATGATTCCTGATTGGTTCAGTGTCAGGCCAAGGATGAACAAGATTATTGGACTAGCGAACGTCCATGGTTCCTGATTGGTTCAGTGTCAGGCCAAGGATGAACAAGATTCTTGGACTAGCGAACGTCGATGATTCCTGATTGGTTCAGTGTCAGGCCAAGGATGAACAAGAATATTGGACTAACGAACGTCCATGAATCCTGATTGGTTCAGTGTCAGGCCAAGGATGAACAAGATTATTGGACTAGCGAACGTCGATGATTCCAGATTGGTTCAGTGTCAGGCCAATGATGAACAAGATTATTGGACTAGCGAACGTCCATTGTTCCTGATTGGTTCAGTGTCAGGCCAAGGATGAACAAGATTCTTGGATAGCGAACGTCGATGATTCCTGATTGGTTCAGTGTCAGGCCAAGGATGAACAAGAATATTGGACTAACGAACGTCCATGAATCCTGATTGGTTCAGTGTCAGGCCAAGGATGAACAAGATTATTGGACTAGCGAACGTCCATGATTCCTGATTGGTTCAGTGTCAGGCCAAGGATGAACAAGATTATTGGACTAGCGAACGTCCATTGTTCCTGATTGGTTCAGTGTCAGGCCAAGGATGAACAAGATTCTTGGATAGCGAACGTCGATGATTCCTGATTGGTTCAGTGTCAGGCCAAGGATGAACAAGAATATTGGACTAACGAACGTCCATGAATCCTGATTGGTTCAGTGTCAGGCCAAGGATGAACAAGATTATTGGACTAGCGAACGTCGATGATTCCAGATTGGTTCAGTGTCAGGCCAATGATGAACAAGATTATTGGCGAACGTAGCGAACGTCCATTGTTCCTGATTGGTTCAGTGTCAGGCCAAGGATGAACAAGATTCTTGGATAGCGAACGTCGATGATTCCTGATTGGTTCAGTGTCAGGCCAAGGATGAACAAGAATATTGGACTAACGAACGTCCATGAATCCTGATTGGTTCAGTGTCAGGCCAAGGATGAACAAGATTATTGGACTAGCGAACATCCATGATTCCTGATTAGTTCAGCGTCAGGCCAATGATGAACAAGATTATTGGACTAGCGAACGTCCATGATTCCTGATTGGTTTACTAGAGAACGTCGATGATTCCTGAATGGTTCAGTGTCAGGCCAAGGGTGTACAAGATTATTGGACTAACGAACGTCGAAGGTTCCTGATTGGTTCAGTGTCAGGCCAAGGATGTACAAGATTATTGGAATAACGAACGTCGATGACTCCTGATTGGTTCAGTGTCAGGCCAAGGATGAGCAAGATTATTGGACTAGCGAACGTCGATGATTCTTGATTGGTTCAGTGTCAGGCCAAGGATGAACAAGATTATTGGACTAGCGAACGTCGATGATTCTTGATTGGTTCAGTGTCAGGCCAATGATGAACAAGATTATTGGACTAGCGAACGTCGATGATTCTTGATTGGTTCAGTGTCAGGCCAAGGATGAACAAGAATATTGGACCAGCGAACGTCGATGATTCTTGATTGGTTCAGTGTCAGGCCAATGATGAACAAGATTATTGGACTAGCGAACGTCCATGATTCTGATTCTTGATTGGTTCGGTGTCAGGCCAAGGATGAACAAGAATATTGGACTAGCGAACGTCCATGCTTCCTGATTGGTTCAGTGTCAGGCCAAGGATGAACAAGATTATTGGACTAGCGAACGTCGATGATTTCAGATTAGTTCAGTGTCAGGCCAATGATGAACAAGATTATTGGACTATCGAACGTCGATGATTCCTGACTGGTTCAGTGTCAGACCAAGGATGAACAAGATTATTGGACTAGCGAACGTCGATGATTCCTAATTGGTTCAGTGTCAGGTCAAGGATGAACACGATTATTGGATTAGCGAACATCGATGATTCCTGATTGGTTCAGTGCCAGGTCAAGAATGAACACGATTATTGGATTAGCGAACATCGATGATTCCTAATTGGTTCAGTGTCAGGTCAAGGATGAACACGATTATTGGATTAGCGAACATCGATGATTCCTGATTGGTTCAGTGCCAGGTCAAGAATGAACACGATTATTGGATTAGCGAACATCGATGATTCCTAATTGGTTCAGTGTCAGGTCAAGGATGAACACGATTATTGGATTAGCGAACATCGATGATTCCTGATTGGTTCAGTGCCAGGTCAAGAATGAACACGATTATTGGATTAGCGAACATCGATGATTCCTAATTGGTTCAGTGTCAGGTCAAGGATGAACACGATTATTGGATTAGCGAACATCGATGATTCCTGATTGGTTCAGTGCCAGGTCAAGAATGAACACGATTATTGGATTAGCGAACATCGATGATTCCTAATTGGTTCAGTGTCAGGTCAAGGATGAACACGATTATTGGATTAGCGAACATCGATGATTCCTGATTGGTTCAGTGCCAGGTCAAGAATGAACACGATTATTGGATTAGCGAACATCGATGATTCCTAATTGGTTCAGTGTCAGGTCAAGGATGAACACGATTATTGGATTAGCGAACATCGATGATTCCTGATTGGTTCAGTGCCAGGTCAAGAATGAACACGATTATTGGATTAGCGAACATCGATGATTCCTAATTGGTTCAGTGTCAGGTCAAGGATGAACACGATTATTGGATTAGCGAACATCGATGATTCCTGATTGGTTCAGTGCCAGGTCAAGAATGAACACGATTATTGGATTAGCGAACATCGATGATTCCTAATTGGTTCAGTGTCAGGTCAAGGATGAACACGATTATTGGATTAGCGAACATCGATGATTCCTGATTGGTTCAGTATCAGGTCAAGAATGAACAAGATTATTGGACTAGCGAACGTCGATGATTCCTAATTGGTTCAGTGTCAGGTCAAGGATGTACAAGATTATTGGACTAGCGAACGTCGATGATTCCTAATTGGTTCAGTGTCAGGTCAAGGATGTACAAGATTATTGGACTAGCGAACGTCGATGGTTCCTAATTAGTTCAGTGTCAGGCCAAGGATGTACAAGATTATTGGACTAGCGAACGTCGATGGTTCCTGATTGATTCACTGTCAGGTCAAGGATGTACAAGATTATTGGACTAGCGAACGTCGATGGTTCCCGATTGATTCACTGTCAGGTCAAGGATGTACGACATTGGTTGACTCCCAAATATTCGTATCTACCATTCATTGACTGCTTACGGGACCATTCCAGGCTTGCACGCCTCACGCCTACGACATTTTACATGACCTTATAACGTTCCTCGTCTTTGAGGTCGCAGAGTGGTGACCCTCTATGTCATTCTATGATGTCTTTCAAGACATAGACATCATATTTCTGGACTTCAATCTCAGAACTCTCACCTTCATCCATCTGAATAGGATGTGCACTATCAGAATGAATGGTACAGACGTGACCATACCTGTTATTGTCCAGATATGACCGATCATGACAAATGTGGTCGGAGCGACCACGAAAGAGATGGCCAGGTGGAATATTTGATCATATAAAGCACGGTCGGTCACATCTGTACCATATAATATATGCTCATTTCCTTCTGAAATAGCTTGTCTCACTGACAAGGTATGAAATCATTGTGCTGCCATTTCAAGAAATTCAGATGCCGAATGCAAGTGGATATTTAAATACTCAAAACGTCTTACGGAATAACTAGATAGGAAAGAACACAAACCGTATAGACATGTTTGTACTTGAGATTTAAAATCGTAACACACAAAGATCGGATAGTCCAGAAACTCAAATACTATTCCAAGCGTTCTAATCGATCGAGATGTTAGTAATGCTGTACCAACCTTCAAGTTCAAATTAACTTCAGGCATTTATTCTTTGTATAAATAAGAATATAGTTGTCATAGACAATATCCGAGATTATTTATACACCACATTGACATATAGTGACCGGTAGCCTTGGTGTTTTGAGTAATGACTTGCAAAACACTGAAAGAACCTAAATGTAGAGATCTGAAGGCCGACAGATTAGGGCATTCGTACGGTACATGACTGTGTGATCAAAATGAGAAAACATTGAAGCCTACAATATTCGTCATCTGGCTGGATTTGGCCAGATTCAAGGTTATTGAATTTATCTCAACATCCTAGCTTGTGTATAAATATTTTATTTTATCCATGAACGACGGTGGTGCCCTCATTTGCGGATTCGGGTATTCAGGACGGAAGTGGTCTCCTCGTTTGTAGACTTTGGTATTCATGAACGACGGTGGTCTCCTCGTTTGTGGACTCGGGTATTCATGATCGGCGGTTGTCTCCACGTTTGTGGACTCCGGTATTCATGGATGGAAGTGGTTTCCTCGTTTGTAGACTTGGGTATTCAGGAACGACGGTGGTCTCCTCGTTAGTGGACTCAGGTATTCATGATCGGCGGTAGTCTCTTCTTTGTGGACTCGGGTATTTATGATCGGCGGTAGTTTCCTCGTTTGTGGACTCGGGTATACATGGTCCAAAGTGATCTCCTCGTTTGTGAACTCGGGTATTCATAAGCGATGGTGGTCAGCTCGTTTGTGGACTCGGGTATTCAAGGACGGAAGTGGTCTCCTCGTTTGTAGACTCGGGTATTCATGCGCGACGTTGGTCTGCTCGTTTGTAGACTCGGGTATTCATGAACGACGGTGATCTGCTCGTGTGTGAACTCGGGTATTCATGGATGGAAGTGGTCTCCTCGTTTGTAGATAAGGGTATTCATGAACATACAATGGTCTCCTCATTTGTGGGCCCGAGTATTCGTGATCGGCGGTAGTATCCCCGTTTGTGGACTCAGGTATTCATGATTGGCGGTAGTCTCCGCGTTTGTGAACTCGGGTATTCATGTGCGATGGTGGTCTGCTCGTTTTTGGACTCGGGTATTCATGGACGGAAGTGGTCTCCTCGTTTGTAGACTCGGGTATTCATGCGCGACGTTGGTCTGCTCGTTTGTAGACTCGGGTATTCATGAACGACGGCGGTCTGCTCGTTTGTGAACTCAGGTATTCATGGATGGAAGTGGTCTCCTCGTTTGTAGACTCAGGTATTCATGAACTTACAGTGGTCTCCTCATTTGTGGGCTCGAGTATTCGTGATCGGCGGTAGTATCCCCGTTTGTGGGCTCGGGTATTCATGATCGGCGGTAGTCTCCTCGTTTGTGGGCTCGGATATTTATGATCGGCGGTAGTTTCCTCGTTTGCGGACTCATGTATTCATGGACGGAAGTGGTCTCCTCGTTTGTAGACTCGGGTATTGATGCACGACGTCGGTCTCCTCGTTTGTAGACTCGGGTATTGATGCACGACGTCGGTCTCCTCGTTTGTAGACTCGGGTATTCATGAACGACGGGGGTCTGCGCGTTTGTGGGCTCGGGTGTTCATGATCGGCGGTAGTCTCATCGTTTGCGGATTCGGGCATTCATGGACGGAAGTGGTCTCCCCGTTTGTAGACTCGGGTATTCATGAACGACGGGGGTCTGCGCGTTTGTGGGCTCGGGGTATTCATGATCAGCGGTAGTCTCCTCGTTTGCGGACTCGGGTATACATGGACGGAAGTGGTCTCCTTGTTTGTAAACTCGGGTATTCATTAGCGACGGTGGTCTGCTCGTTTTTGGATCCAGGTATTAATGGGCGGCTTGAGAACGCGGATATTCATGAACGATGGTGGTTTGCTACTAATCCAGTGAAGGCGGATATTTACCTTCTTCATCATCATGGTTGGTGTCTCCGACGAAGTAGTTTGATTCTGTGAAAATTGTTCGAACTAAACGGGCAGTTCTAACAGATTACATACCATTCTCAATACATCAGGTTGTATACTTCCTACTGTCATCGAATGTTTAGGGTGTTAAAAACTCTTAGCATACATACATACATACATACAAGAGACGATGCAAGTTACATGCAATTAGCTTCTCAAACCCACTGTTTTTGCGAATATTATGTTCGAAATATCCAAGAAATCGTGCAAAATGTCGAACACAAACCTTCGCCATAAAGCCCAACTCACACTACGAACATTTTCTTGTATTAGAACAGAAGTGTGTTCGTGTTTTTGTTCGTGGTAAACTTAGCCCAACTCACACTACGAACATTTTGTTGTATTAGAAAAAAACACTGTTCGGAACATGTTTGGTCTGCAGTGTGAGGTGTCCAGAAACACGAACATTTTGCCATTTTGCTGTGTCATCTGAGAGCGGCTTCGTCACAGGATCGACAGCTGCCAGTTGATTGAATAACTCTTGGTAAATGTTCGGACACATGTTCGAGATCATCACACACTGAAGTCAAAAACTGTTTTGAGGACGAAAATATGTTCCGAAAATCAAACATGTTTGATTTCACGAACTTATCCCTCGAACAGAATGTTCGTGTTTCTGGACACCTCACACTACAGACAAAACATGTTTTGAACAGTGTTTTGTTCTAATACAGCAAAGTGTTCGTAGTGTGAGTTGGGCTTATTCAGGTTCATTGCTTTCTCGCATTAACATGAGATACCAAATTGTTTCCAGATTTACAAGTCCGATATATCATACTTACCTAAAGATAAATATAGGAAAAGGAAAATTGTTTCCCGGGGAAATCTTTCCTTTCACATCGGCTCTATCATATAAATATTCATAGCCTATTCAACATACAGAAGTTAATACAGTCTCGGTCATTCTCGGTAAAAACATCGAAACTATGACAGAACAGTGTGGTTCTGTCGAATCAGAATGACTCTAGAGTATTTCTTTCGATTGTTCATGAATTTCCAAAGGATTACCTGTTTTCTTGAGCTTTGGTCGACAAACTACCTATATGGGACAAACACGAGACGTCGACGGCGAAGATGTTGAGTTAAATTGGACTGAGGTACAAATCGCCTGTGCGCCCATCCTCTTTTCTCCAAGATCTGTAGCGTTGTTAATCTGTCTGGGAGACATTTTGGTTAAAAACCAATTTTTGAGGTCTGACCCCAGCCTTCCAAATCACCTGAGTCGAACACCAGAGAGGAGGGATTTGGTTAATGTCACACTCAATGTGTTTCCACTCATATGGAGACACCAGAGAACACATATCTGAGTAGCCTGGCAGTATATTTTTGTCAAGGGGTGTACACACTACTCTCCGAAAGCAATTTCAAGCTGTTTTTGAGAACATTTGTTCATTTATGGGTTACAAAACGTTGCGACAAGCCCAAGGCAAAAAGTCGGCATACAAAGAAATATTAAAAGAATATGATGTGGTTGTAAACAGTTTTTAATTCCAAAGTGTTACTAGTGAAACGTTTTTACTTCTATACGTGGGATAATGGATGTTTCAGATCCACAGAGTGCGCAGGGTCCCCAAGACAAACTGTCAGGCTACTGGGAACGCACTCGGGCACTGATCCTGGCCATCGAGGGGGTTCGATTCAGCCTGTCACCTTGTCTGGATCAAGGAGGTTGGAAAGGAAGACCTGTAATGACAACCAAAGCAAATTAATGCAATACTGACATATAATTCTTTGAGCAGGTATACAGGATTCAAATCGTGGTAGCGTACAATCCCTCCAAAGAAGATCCCTACTCTATGAATTATCTGTACTCTTATAGTTATCATTAACCGAAGTTCAATAGAAAATATATACAAAATAGATAGCCCTAGCTATTTCGCGAGCAGGCCTGGTCACAGCCACAGTCTGGTCACGACCAGTTCTCTCATGGATGGGTCCAGCTTCTATCTTCCTTCCCCAGGGCTTTGCAGTAGGATCCAGCGTCTAACGTCCTTCCCCAGATATACGTGGTAAGGTCCAGCGTCTGTCTTCCTTCCCCAGGTCTTCGTTCACTCCCGTATGGATGAACACTGCATCGTGTCTTTCTTACACGACTAGGCCCCTCCGTGGTTATGTCCGACGTGTGTCTTCCTTCCCCCGGTCTTCTTCCCTCCGGTGGTATGGACTTCTCGTCGTCGTCGTGTCTCGTCTTACACGACTAGGCCCCTCCAAGCGTTGATAACCGTCAATGGATGCGGACGGCCTGGGCGCGACAGTACTATCACAGTACAAAGGCTTCTACGGCACCGGCCCGTCTCTCTGTAACACCGCAGGACTATTCAACTGCACGGATCACCACAGCAGCAGACGGCGCCCCTCGTAGGAATACACCCCAGGCTTCAGCGACCCCGCTCACGGCGACTCACTCCGCGGCCCGGCTCCAAGGACGAATCATAAAGGCTAGAGTTCACGGCTACACGGTCCACATAGGATCGGACATCGATAACACACGGTGGATGGGTAGGCACCTGGTCTAGTAACCCTCTTCCTATACTACTGTATGGGCACCTGGAATCGGCACCCGCTCTCTATACTACTGTATGGTCAACTGGTATAGGAACCCTCCTTCTATACTACTATATGGTCAGCTGGTATAGGAACCCTCCTTCTATACTACTGTATGGTCAGCTGGTCCATGAACCCTCCTTCTATACTACTGCATGGTCATCCGCAATAGATGAGCATCTGGTCAAGGATTCCCCCTTTATATACTACTGTATGAGACAGTAGTAATCTATCATTGGCCGTGAATTACTCAATGTATGTACAGGGTGGTGAGAGACTGTATGCTTATGGAGGCGTGGATGAATAATCGTTTATCGTACGATTGACTGGGTAGATGTATATTTATCAAGCTATAGGCTCGAACCTATAGCTTGTGGGTGTTAGCGTGAATGTATTTCAACCCGTAGGTTGTGTATTTAAGTACGTGTGTGCATGAATAATTGTTTAGGTAGGAACTGTGTATGATTTGCCTAGCTATACCCTCTTCACAGTGACGAGCGTCTCCTACCGGGTACGGCTTAGTCGATATCATAAAGGTATGGCCATGCTATCAACACTAACGCCGTTAGTTAATTCCCAGAGCTGAGCCTGCACTACCGTACAGTAGAGATTAGGAATAACCATTGACGATAAGTGTCTATACTCTAACTTCCAGCGCAATACCCACACAACTGTGCGGTACGGTTGAAATAGGTAGAGATCGAAGTAGAGTAAACACAGCCCGGACGTGTGATTGTAAGTGAGTGTAAATGTATGCATGCAATGATGCTATAGGATTCGGCGGCGGCACTTCTTCAATTCGGCGGCCTGGTCGCGGCCCGGCGGCGGCACAAATTCGGCGGCGGCACTTCTTCAATTCGGCGATCTGGTCGCGGCCCTTCTCCGGCCCGGCAATGTATTGGATTTCTTCTCCCCAATAGATTTTGCGTGTGCTCTCACCTCGATGTTTCTGCTGGTCTCTCGCGTTTCAACGGGAGTCCGGCTTATATAGGGCTACGGCTCTTCTGTGGATAAAGGTAGAAACAGAACGTTCTCCTGCAGATAAAGGTGGAAACAAGTCGACGATGCCAGCGCCCTCTTTATTGTCAAAGAATCACACTTCCTCCCGATCAGTTTATCTGGACTTTGCTGGATAAATATGGCTACGGAGGAACAAACCATAATTCATAACGGACGTGACTGGTAAATCTCAGCTTCCAACTCCCTCTAGTTAATTCATACCACGACCGCAAAGTTCACTATTCCTCATCTGCATATTCTCTGAAACCGACTTCCGGATTCCTGACTGACGTCATCTACAGCGAAGCAAGCGAGCTCTCCAGCATTCCTTTTCCCGTCCTGACTGATCGTTTGAGATAACTTCACCGGGATTTCGAGGCATTGTCTGTCTCCCGGATTATTATAGTTCATTCTAGGAAACTTACAGCGTTGAATTCCATCAGGTAAGTGAACCGCACACATAAACACAATGTAACTTTCGATTTCACATAGTCACGTATCATTCAGAAGCTGTGATTTATTAAAGTGGATCCCAAGGGGTCGTTTGCATTCTGCACTTTCGTTACACTACCCCCGCCTTCGAAGAACATGACGCCCTTGTCATGGCTCTCGTCACGCTACCAGCAGCACGGGCGTGCAGAACAGAACATATGTACAGCGTATATACAACAAAATTACAGGACGACGGTCCTCTTGACTTCCTGGCCAAGTCGTCGTCACCTGCAATGGACATCAGGTCCACAGCAGGCCACAGCTGTCTCTTGCTGGAGTCTGTTCACCATGCATCTGAGGCAGTAAAGCCTCGGGGTCAGTCAGCCTGTGTTCGTCGCCCACAGGAGTACTTCGATGTCAGCCCTGCACCACAGGTCATCCTTCGACGATCACGGTCATCAACCGTATTTTTCCGACCGTACGGTCGTGCATCTCCTGTCCACTGGCAGGCTAAAACGTAATCATTAAAACGCCCCGGTCGCTGGATACGACGTCCACGAGTCGTTCGTGGAGGACTCCACCTCTCCGGCAAGGCCATCTGCTCTTCCGGAAGTGGCGACTCGTCTTCAACAGGAGGATCCGGTGGTAATCCAAGCTCGTAATCTGCCAATCTTGGAGGACGACGGGTTCTCCGTCCACTCCTCATCTGCCGAGGTGTCGGAGGTCTCACTGCGGCTGGATGCTCCACCGGATATGGAAAGACTGCCGCGGGCTCCGAGTCGTTCTCAGACTCGACATCACCATCATTCTCTGTAGACTCCGTGGTTTCACTATCCGACGTCTCTCTGGGGTAGAAGGGCTTAAGAAGATCATGCTGGACTACACGGAGGCCACCGGCCTCGTCGGCGATGCGATATGTCACATCAGTCAGCGCTTCCTTCACAGTATAAGGCCCTCCCCACCGGTCTCGTAATTTGCGGATCTCCCCACGCTTAGTGGCGGAAATATACAGGTAAACCTGATCACCAGGCTTGTATGACGACTACATATCGGTTTCCCTGACCGATTTCTGCCAATGGCCCGAGAATATCAACAGCCGCTCTATCCCCTGGACTTCCAGTCATCTGACCGCGATGAGGACCTCTGGGCTTCCGTCCCGCCAACTTCCTGCGATAACAAACGTCGCAACTCCGGCACCATTGCCGAACATCGGTCTGTAGACCAGGCCACATGTAAGCCTGTCTCACCTTTGCCAAGGTTTTCTTCACCCCAAGGTGACCACCGGTTACACTGTCATGACACTCTTTCAAAACTTTCCGTCTGAGGGAGCAAGGGACCACCAGAAGCCGTCGTTTCACTTCTCCCCGAGCATTCACCCATCTCCGCACAAGCAAGGATCCACTCATCTCCAGTAGATCGAAGGCACCCCACAGGTTTTTAGTTACTGGCCCATATTGACTGATGTCCTCTCTGGCTGGTCGACTGTCTTTCTTTACCCACTCTAGAACAGGTTGCAAGTCCGGGTCCGCGGCCTGAGCTTGACTGAAGTCTGCAGTCGGCGGTACGATCTCCGTAACACGGGCAGCTTCCTGGACCTTGGAACCCGGCCGTCCACACTGCTTGCACGGGATTCGGCTCATGGCGTCAGCATTTCCGTGCTTCCGTCCGGGTCGATGCTGGATTTCAAAGTCGTATACTCCGAGGGCATGTATCCAGCGAGCCAATTGTCCCTCCGGTTCTTTAAACCGCATTAACCACCTCAGGGACCCATGGTCAGTGCGCAGCAGAAATTTTCGGCCGAACAGATAATGCCGAAAGTACTTGACAAAGTACACGACGGCCAGAAGTTCCCGTCTAGTCACACAGTAGGCACGTTCTGTCTTGGACAACACCCTGCTGGCATAGGCTACGACCTTTTCTTCCCCGTTGATCTCCTGGGACAAAACGGCCCCAATGCCGAAATTGCTGGCATCTGTGTCCAGGATGAAGGGCTGTCGGAAATCTGGCATCATTAACATAGGTGCGGTCGTCAGCTTCTGTCTTAGGTGGTCGAATGCCGTCTGGGCTGTATCATCCCACATAAATACCGCCTTCTTCTCCGTCAGTCGATGAAGAGGGGCTGCTACAGTCGCAAAGTCTCGTATAAAACGCCGGTAGTACCCACACAGGCCAAGAAAACTTCTGACATCCGTTTGGGAAACAGGCGTCGGCCACTCTCGTACAGCCCGAATCTTCTCTGGATCGGTACCAATCCCGTCTCGGGTCACTATATGGCCAAGGTAAAGCACTTGTCGTTTCCCGATGACACATTTTGAGGGCTTCAATTTCAGGCCATGTTGTTGCAGCCTCTGGAAGACTTCATCCAGCCGTTGGATCATCTCCTCGAAGGTACGACCAAAAACTATTATGTCGTCGAGGTACACTAAGCACGTCTCGTAATGGAGGCCTGCCAAAACTGCCTCCATTAATCGCTCGAAGGTTCCTGGAGCATTACAAAGCCCGAAAGGCATGGCCCGGAATTGGTACAGGCCCGGTCGAGTGGCAAAGGCGGTCTTACATCTGTCTTCCGGGGCTACTTCGACCTGCCAGTACCCCGACATCAGGTCGAGCGTACTCCACCAGCAGGCACCAGACAGAGAATCCAGGGAGTTGTCGATTCTCGGCAGGGGGTAAGCATCTTTCTCCGTTACTTTGTTGAGGGCTCGGTAATCAACGCAGAATCGCATTTTCCCATCCTTCTTCCGCACCAGGACAACCGGAGCAGACCAAGGCCCATTAGATGGCTCAATGACTCCCCGCTGCAGCATGTCTTCAACCTGGTCGTCTATTATTCCACGGGCATGAAGGAGTGGACGTCGTGGAGGAATCCGGATAGGTGGCGCGTTCCCAGTCTTGATATGATGCTGTACCATCGTTGTTCGCCCTAAGTCACTGTCATCCTTGGCAAACAAATGGGTGAAGCGAGTAACCAAGTCCTCTACGGCTAAAGCTCTCTCAACTTCCAATCCCTCACTGGACTGTTGTACTAAGGCCCGTAGGTGCGGTGGACATCTTGGGGTTGGCACCGTTGCTTCACCAGAGGCTGGACCATTCTGGTTCAGCGACTCTGCAGTAAGTGGAGCTGAATTATCCACTACCTCCACTTCAGTCAAACTACCACACAGGGTGCCGACTTGTACTATGGCAGGGTCAGTGGACAGGTTAAGGAACCGCAGGGTAACTTCATGGTCACGGTCAACTTCGGCCAGGGCTCTGGGCACCATGGTTCCAGTCTTCTGTGTGAACTCAGTGATATTTTCCACCATGCCAACCTCTCCCGGTAGAGCACCTCGGACGGTCCCCGTCGCCACTGCCTCAGCTCCAGCTGGGATAGTAAAAGTCTCCGTTACAGACACCCGATGGCATTCATGGCTCCCCACGATCTCACACTGGACATATCGGCTGCCATACTTCACCCGGTGCTTCTCCGTATCAATCGCAGTACAGTGGCTACTCAGGAAATCATAACCCAGGAGGGCATCCACGGTCAGTGTACCAACAATCATCGTCTGAGTCCGGGTAGTCCCATCTATCGTGATCTTAAAGTTTGCTTCACCCTGTAGTGGCATAGAGGTACCATCAGCCATACGAATGGACGCAAAGGAGGGACTTCTCAATGCCGGCCTAAGTCGGGGACTCAGCTGGTTGTACACCCGCACGTTCAGAA